>JANAVB010010660.1:0-39914 GCA_029216955.1 Iris pallida
AAAACTAGTTTCAAATTAATGGTTTGAATAATGTTTCTAAAAAAAATGTTCTCGAATTTTTATTTGAAATATAAAATATATTTTTATTATTTTTGGTCTTCTAAAAATTGGTTTTAAAAAAATGAGCGATAAAAGATTTTTTTGTCTATTTATTTTAAATAACGTTTGGATTTATAAAAGTAAGTTTTATAATATTTAATGACATCGATTATTATTTGATATGTTAATCAGTTATTTGATTATATTTAAATTTATTTAAATTATCTTGATGGTTATCAACTATACTTTAAATTATGTTGATAATTTAAATATTGTTTAAAATACTTACGATGACTAATTGGAGCATTACGATTGTCTAATCTATATTTAAAATGTTATTTGATTAAATGATTTATTTATTATTTGATTTAAATTATTTGATAAATATAGATATTATTTTAAAGTTATTATGTTGAGTTTGATTAGGATTTGGATTCATATGATTTGAATTATTTGATAATATAGAATAATACTTAAGTTAATATGGTGATCATTTAAAGGTTTGCAATCAAATTAATTATTTTTTTAATAATTTATTTGATTTATCCATTAGAAATTCTTATCCTATTGGAATCATATCTAGCATTAATTAGATCATTTTCTTATTAAATCAAATCCTATCTAATTTAGGAGATAAATCTGAAATAAATACCTATATAAACCAATACATCCCCCTTCTATCAGCCATAATTCGAAATTATTTTTAGTCCAATAGAAACTCTAAAATTCGTCATTAGAATTCAGCCCCGCTTTTTAGCAGCAATAGCAACTTGGAACGACGATATCTCCTAGCTCGAACTCCGTTTCGTCTTCAGTTTTTTTTAAAGAAGCGTATCGAGGTAAGGTTTCCAAAAACATATTTTAATAGACAACATTTGTTTTGTAGATTTCTACAAAACTATTTGAGTATCTAGTGTCCCAAAATAAATGTGTTTCAGTATTTTTACGATTTTGGGAGATTCCGGAAACGAAAAAGCGATCCGTTTAGTTTTTTGGAAAGCTAATACGAAAACCTATACCATATTCCAACTTTAGAATTTATTAAATAAATGTAATAGGTGCAGTATTAATTATAATTAGATAATAGACTATTTTCAGCATCTGAAGTTGTTCCTGCACCTTCCTCTTTGTGCGCTGCTGTTGATTCGTCGCCAGGAGATCATCTTACCTCACTCGGACATCAAGCAAGACACCTTGCCTTACTATTTAATTTTTTTCTCAATATCATGCATGTTTTATTTCTTATAAGTTATTCTTTTAAAATCCTATGTAGTTGCAAATTATTATATTTTAGTTTTTTTTATGCACTTGACCTAGAGTTAAGGGACCACCTTTGTTTGTGCCGTATTCATTGACTCGACACATGTGTGCCACGATGTTACGTGTCTCATATAGATTCAGACTTGCGTACCGACCGTACATCGGTGCGTACAGGACGAGCGTTAGGATATAACTGCTAATATAGTTGTCTAGAAGACTTAGCGGTTATTAGAAATATCGTGGTGTGGATTCAGCACGAGTAGTGCATGGGGAGGGTGAAGACAGTTATTAGGGCAGGGGCTTTCACACATTTACTTTTCTCTAGCTGCCATTTGTAACTCAGCCGAGAGCTAGTGTGCCATGCACTTATTTACTTTTCTCTAGATGCCAATAGTGCCTCGGTTGAAACACAATGTGCCATGCATTTACTTTCTTCTAGCTGCCGTTAGTGACTCACCCAAGAGCTAGTGGTCGTGCATTTATTTTTCTCTAGATGCCCCTTAGCTCTCACTCGAGTGCTAATGGGCCGTGCATTTACTTTCTCTAGACGCCACTAGTGCCTTGGTTGAAACGCTAACGTACCGTATTTCTAGTCTCGGGAGCCCTTGTGTGAAACGTTGTCTTCAAATTGCATTTTCACATAGAATAGTTAAGGACCTTTATTTTTTTAGCCATATATACTTTTCTGTTGAGCTTTATTATTCAGTTTGAGCTTTTATTATTCAGTTATTGGCATGATATTATGTGTCTTGTTACGTCCCTCTGAGGACCTGGTTATCTCGGCAGGTGTGTGCTCTTGTCTTTCGCAGGTGTTCTAGCTCTAGCCGTGACCATCTCCATTTCTTCGAGGATGATTGCGCTTGGATCGTCTTCGTTTCGCTCGCCAAACTCATTTCATTTTAATGTATTTCTTTTCTTACTTGTTGGTAGTGGATATGTCTCCGCCCAACATATTGTATCAAGACAATTTATAATCATTATTTGAAATCTTTTATTCTTTTATTTTGTGTGGATGAGATTAGTCATGGTTTCTACTGCATATTACAGCTTATGTATACATACAAGGCCATGTACTTCGTATGTATACAGCTGGCATATTTACGTTCCTAGTCCTACGTATTTTGGGACTGGGGCGTTACAGGTGAGCTATTCGAAAATAGAGAAATAAAGAGAGAATAGGGCTACTATCATGAAGAGAAGGAATATTAGTTGGTGCCAGTCCTACAATCAGTGAGGACATGGGTACTGTTTTGAGTGTTCAGTTGTATGAGTGTCTTGTGTTGGTGTCTTTGGATCAGTAAAATGAGGGTGTATTATGAGTTAGTATTTTATTAGCAATTAGGATACATTAGTTAGAGAGGTCAGTAATCCAAGTATCAGAGTTAGTGATCAGTTGTATGAGATTAGAGGATGGAGCACTTGGAGCTTGGAGATTTTTAGATCTTGGAGCCATTTTTATTAGAAATTCAACTCCCAATAGGTATATGCATTCTAAACCCTCTAAATTGCATTAAATAGTGTAGAGGCATCAAATAAGAACCCCATGCAATAGGGTTGCCAATGGTGAGGAGTTTTGACTCTTTTCCTTCCATTTGAGGACTTTCTTCTTTGTATTTTGACCTATTTTGGGGAAAAATCAAAGAATGATATTTCTAGGGTTTGTAAATAGGTTTGTTGGGTCCTAATTGTGATTTAGAATATGTGGGCATACTTAGGGTCAATTTTGGATCCATTTGGAGTATGTATCATGGGCGTGTCACAACGTATCCCGATACGCACGTCAACTGTTTGACAAAATGACCAAAAGAACACCCAATGCTCTAAACTCAGATTTGACACTTGATTTTAGATTTATACTATTATAGATTATCATTTGTACATTCATTTGGTGATATATGGAAGTAGTACATGGTTTTGCATAGCATTGAGATAAGTGGATTGTTATTGGATATATATTTTTTATTGGATATATATGAATAGAGGACTGATATTGCATATGTGGACTGTTCTTTTGGGTTATACTTGTTCTTGTGACTGTGCCTCTATGTCAAGTGTGTAGCTAACTATTATTGTTGAGTGTGTGTGTTCATTAGATAACTATGTGTGTATAGGGAGTGGGCTATTTAGCATATAGCAGTTTCCTCTAATGGGACTTTAGGAGAGGGCCATTGCATCAGTCTGTAGGAGGGGATGCGTATTAGTCCTTTAACTAAGTCGAAACCCTACCCCTGCCCCGAAACCCTAAACCCTACCCTGCCCACCGCCCTTAACAACCTTTCCCCCCGCCCCCACTCCCTCCTCCCCACCCCGTCGGCCCGAGCGACAGCCGACCCACCCCCTCACCAACCCAAAACCCTAAACAGAGAGAGAGAGAGCTAAACAACCTCCCCCCCACCCCCTCTCCCTTCCCCCCACCCCGCCGGCCCGAGCGACAGTCGACCCACCCCCACTAACCCGAAACCCTAAACAGAGAGAGAGAGAGAGAGAAAGAGAGAGAGGAAGAGAGAGAGAGAGAGAGAGCATACCTGAGAGAGCGATATCTCGTCAGAGAGAGCTTCGCCAGAAAATAGGGTACCCGCTAGCTCGTCGAAGAGGGAGAGAGAGAGAGGGAAGAGAGAGAGTTTTTCGGGGGGGAATGAAAAATTTTCCCCCCTCCCGTCGGTTCAATTTAAGTTAGGTCACAGTATTTAGCGACGGATTACCGACGGATATATCCGTCGGTAGGCAGCCGCTAAATACCAACTAGATTACCGACGGAACGTCCGTCGCCACATAGACGCTAATTTAGCGCGCCATTTATTTCAGATTTTGCCGCCACAATGTGCGACATATTAGCGACGGACACGAATCCGTCGCTAAAGTTTCGTCAAATTAGCGACGGCTGTGCGACTGATTTTGACACAAAAAACTAAAAAAAATTTCCATTGCTTTCTGACGGTAGCCAGTCACAAGGTAGTCGCTATGGCCGACGGATACAATCCGTTGCTAATCCTCCGTCGCCAATTTGCTGTATGTTAGTAGTGACTCATTCAAAAAAACACTATATGTATCAGAAAAATCCATTTTCGAATCCAAAATCATTTGAAAACCTAAACAAACCACTCGTGTCACAGGGGGTTACGTGTCAACATGGGGGGGTCAGTGTGTCTGTACTGTGTCCATATAGTAGACACGAAGTGTCCAAAACAGTGTCAAACATAGTATCAGGACATGTGCACATAGCAGCCTCGTGCACACATGTCGAGAGCACTAGGACACAACACACGATACTAGAGGTATCGTACATGTATCCCTAGGTAGGCTAGGTATAGGTCTATGTATTCGACACACTAACACGAGTCCACGTGTCGTTGTGTCCAAGATATGAAAATGTATCAGTGAGCAAAATCAACAGTGCACTGTACAGTGTAGAATCAGTGTAGCTCGTTATTCATGCCCGATACAACACAAATCAATATGAGACTTGGGGGACATGATGTCAATCGCATCCCCGACCTACGTGTCAAGTTACACATGTTCTCGTGTGCTATATAAGGAGATAAGGGTATCGGACAGCAGGACATGCGCACGACTGCGTCGTACAGCGTGTCCAGTCCAGATTTGGATACGAACACGAGATGAAATGTGTTCAGAGGTAAAGATTTGTGATCCCTACATTTAGGGCTACAATCCTATTCAAATAAAATTCAAAATAATTGAAATAAATATGAGGCATTTCATCAAACACCTATACACACACGCTGATACGTGTCCGATATGGACACTAAATCAATACAAATTCTTACCAAACTCAATCTACAGCTAGGGGACACCTAGATAGATGCATCTATGGAAAGAAATTAGGATTTAGAGGTGTTTTGAAGGGGTTACCTATTGAGTGTCAATCTCAACAAAAAAGCCCCAAATTGTGAAGTCCTCTTCCTCAAGCATTGTCCAAATGAGCTCCCCTCCTTGCAAGCTAGCCTCCTTCAACCTCTATTCCAGATTTAAAACCAATTACAAAAGATTGGGATCAATTTGATGGAGAAATGTGAGGAATGATGAAAGGGAGAAGAAATTAGGGTTTCCTAAAAGGGGGATTTCTAAAAGAGGCAAGTGAGGATTAAGAGGCATTATATAGGGGTGTTGGGGTCTCCATATGGCTGCCATAGCATGGTTAGGGTTAGGGTTTGGGCATGGAGAAAGGATATGGGCTCTCTAGCAATCAATTCTAAGTCTCAACTTAAGGCCCAAGCTAATTCTAGGCTAAAGCTAATAAAATATCTAACTTACAAATATCTAGATATTCTCTAACTTAGTTATTAAGTCTCTAACATTCTAACTAAACCTCCATGAACATCACTAACAACTAGGTTAGGTCAAAAATAGGTTAGTCTCTAATAAAAAAGATTAGCACCTGTAACGCCCCAGTCCCAAAATATATAGGACCAAGCACGTGAACATGTCAGCTGCACATATACGAAGAATACTCCAATATATGGAATCCTCATATATGCACATAAGCTATAAATAAAATAACCACAAGCCAGTAATATATAATCTAATCTCATCACAGCTCAACACAGAAGATAATAGAGTCCAAATAATAAATAAGTGTATCAAAAGGTAGCCGGATGAACATACTCACTCCAAACAGCTATGAAAAATAGTCTCACAAGATCAGAGTCCAACCTCCAAAAAATAGAAAGAAATAAGATGTAAAAATAATGTCCACTAATGTCTCAATAAAGAATAGACTAGAAATCAGTAGGAACTGCCTCGTCATTGATGTAGAATGGATCCAGAGCCGCTCCGTACTCCTGCAGAAAGTCATCTAATCCTGGAGAGATAACCAGGTCCTCAGAGGGACGTAACATGATACAAAAAAACACCATGCCATATAAACTGTAATAATATAATAGAGAGAAAAAGGATGCATGCAACAGGGTGCCTACCCGTTCTACAGTAACAATGCAGTTAAGAACAGACCTTCAACGCATGGGTATCTGGCTCAGTAGCAGTAACTCAGGTATAGTCCCATCAGGTACCAGGGACCTCAAAGCATAACATTCCTCGAATGTCAGAGGCCTGCAGTATCCGTAATAGAAAAGTGCATAAGGCCCATACGTTAAGAAAACTGTTCTCCCCACCCAATGCCTAGTAGGGTCACATCTATGACTCATGAACCTCTAGTAACTGCCTAGTCTTTTAGCATATAATTCTATTGGTAGTTACTCCTATCCGTCGCACGCTCCACACGTATCGGTGGCCAGTCGACTACGCGGATACGTGTCCTACATGTGACTCACAACACGTGGTAAAGCAAGTGTCAAGGCCGTATGAGATATACCAATACCTCAATATCAATGGTGGTCACTAGGCTAAGTCAATGCAAGAGAAATAAATAAAACGAGAAAAACGATCGATAGAGTCGCTTGCACCCAAGTGTGACTTGGACGCACAATTTTATAATATCAAGAAAAAGAACTGCTGAAAATAATAACTAAAAATAAGAATATAATGACCACAGAGTAAAGTGGCAAGGTATCTTACCTGATGGGGCAAAATGGGAAGTCCAGAAAATCACAATGTCAGCCAAGAAACGTCACAATCTCCAAACAACTCCGGACGCTGAAATAAACATAAAAAATGCACTCAGTGTAAAGGATATACCTAGAAAATGCCTGTCTAAAAGTCTAATTTTGGAACAGGGAAAAAATCGTAATTTTGGGTCAAAACGATGTCCGCTGTTGGACCCGCTTTACTCCGAAACGCATGTCAAAGTCTATGGTCTCTAAAGTCGTCAAACTATATGTCTACGGATTCTGTTTGAGGAAAAAAAACCCAAAAGTATGTCCAATTTTGGATTTCGATGAGCCGTGTACAAAAGCGCTCGTTTGAGTGGGTCGCGGCCCGCCAAAAATGGGTTCCGATTCGACCTTCTCAGAATCGAACCAAACGTGGCACACAGGACCAAAATTTCGATTCGGACCTGTTGGCACAAGTTTCATCTAGAATCGACGATTGTACACGAAGTTAGGGCAAAATTTGCAAATTGGCGATACGGGGGTATCTTGACGGATATAGACTGATTTCGTCGCGCACACACGACAAAACTGAGTTCCGTCAGTTCCAACACATCGGCAACGTCCATACGCGCCTTTCGATGCATATAGTACGCGACCATGTTGCCCGGTTTGTCGGAGCACACGCCTTATCGGACAAAATTCTAAATTTTTAGTATTTTTAAAACAGTTTTTCTTTGAACTTCATCGATCCGTAACTTCCTGTACATTAAATAAAAATCGAATCTAATAGATGGGTTTTCATCTCGTATATGTTAACTAGGACTTTCTAAATTGTTTCCTACAAATTCTTAATATCTGGGCCGAAATCGCCCTTCCAAAGTCAGGGATTTGGGGGTTTCTCGGGTTCTATTTTTCGAGAAATTTTTGTCTACTTTCCTGAATCTTTTCTAGGATTTCCTAAGCATAAGAAATTTTTCTAATTGCTAGGGTTTAGAGATGGTTATGTTTTCTACGCACAGCATTCGATAGATCGAATTTTTGTCAAACACAAACAAAGAAATTCGGATTCGAAATATGGTACATGGGTTCTGAAATAAACAGGGTATCCCCTGTTTCTTCTCGGCTAGGCGCGGTTGTCCGGCAATCCAGTCGTTGACGACATCGAGCAGGCCCTCGACGGTGCGCACGGGGGTGTGGGGAAGGAACTGGAGTCAGAGTTCGGACTGGAAAAGAAGTTTGACGGATGATTTTTCCAAGAACCCTAATTCACGAAACTTTTATAGGGTGTTTAAATTCCTAATTTAAATCCGATTTGAATCTGCAGGGTGCTAGGATTTGATTGGGGTTTGGTCGACTAGATAGGGGAGGATCCAGTTAAGATTTTTGTAAAAAAAATTTGAATTAAATGGTGGAGATATGAAGAAGTTTGAAACCAAACTTCATTCGGAGTTCTCTGCTGCTCCACTCAACTCGGGAGGGAAAGGGTACTGTTCATGTGAACAGTACCACACCTTTCTAATTTTTTTTTTATGTTTACTAATGGCCGGGCTCATGTGAACAATTACGTAGGCTGTCAGTAGTTGGCCGCCCCTTTGCTGGGTGTGGGCCGGGCCTCTTTTATTTATTTTTTTTAACTAATAACTAGAGTTTTATTTCTATATATATACTTATATATATATATATATATACATATATATATATATATATATATATATATATATTTTTTTTTTTTCTATATATACAAATATATATTTATATATCCATATATGCTCAATCCATTTTAAGCCATTTATTTGTGCAAGAAAAATATAAGGAAATTATTAATAAATATCTAAAATTTATAGATTTTATAGTAGACTACAATTAATAGCAATTTCAAACATGCACACACATAATATATACTCATTCTTTAATTATACTACTAAACTAAAATAATAAATTTCATAAAATAATATAATTGTATAACAAATATAAATAATTATAAAAATAAAATTAGTGTAAATTATGTGGGTTTACATCCTACCGAACTTAAAGAAATTTCGTCCTCGAAATTAAACTAGGGTCGGGGGATCAAATGCAATGCAAGGAAATTAATAGTAATTTAAGAGCTTAAAATGCAAGACATACCTTCATCTTCGAACAAATACGGGTAGCAATTTCGGATATCGTCCTCGCCCTCCCATGTAGACTCCCCTGGCGAGTGATGCTTCCATGCCACGCGAACCAATGGAATAGATTAATTTCATAACACCTTCACTCGATGATCGAGGATACCTACTGGTTGCTCTTCGTACGACAAACTCGGTCCAACTGTGATCTCGGAGTGATCAAGTACATGATTGCTGTCCGCCACGTACCTTCTCAGCTGAGATACGTGGAATACGTCATGCACTCCTTCTGGCGATGGTGGCAAGGCCAATCTATAGGCAACCTCTCCAACACGTTCAAAGACATCGAAAGGCCCGATGTACCTTGGACTCAACTTGCCACGTCCTCCGAATCGAATCGTGCCTCTAGTGGGGGATATCTTCAAGAACACATGGTTGCCCCCTTTGAACTCCAAGGATCGGCGACGATTATCTGTCCACTGCTTCTGACGATCCTGTGCTGCTCGCTGGTGGCCCTAAATTTTCTTCACTGTCTCCACTGTGCTCAAGACCAACTCGGGACCCAATAGCTGTCGCTCTCCTATGTTTCTCCAATAAACAGAAGATCGACACTTCCTACCATACAATGCTTCAAACAGAGCCATCTGAATGCTCGCTTGATAGCTAATGTTGTAGAAAAACTCAACAAGATGGAGATGGTCCTCCCATGAACCGCCAAAATCAAGCATGCACGCTCTCAACATATCCTCTAGTGTCTGAATGGTATGCTCCGACTGGCAGTCTGTCTACGGATGGTACGCAGTGCTAAATTCAACCGTGTGCCCAAACTCTCTTATATGCTCCTCCAAAAGTGCGAGGTGAATCTCGAGTCGCGGTCCGACACAATACTAACAGGCACGCCGTGTAATCTCACAATCTGCTCCATATACATCTCTGCCAATACCTCTGTCATCTAGCCCACTCTAAAAGGTAAGAAATGGGCTGACTTTGTAAGTCTATCCATAATCACCCACACTGCTTCACGTCCCCAAAGACTCCGAGGAAAATCCGTGACGAAATCTATAGTAATGTGCTCCCACTTCTACTCGGGAATGGGTAGCAGCTGCAATAATCTGGCCATCCTCAGGTGCTCCGTCTTCACTTATTGACATACCAAGCACTTGGCAATAAAGCGAGCTATGTCTCACTTCATTCCGTGCCACCAATAATACTGTCGTAATTTATGGTACATCTTGGTTCCTCCGGGATGAATAGAGTAAGTCGAACTGTGAGCCTCTGCCATAACCTTCTACCGTAGCTCTCCATTGGAAACATAAATACGATCACCACATCGTAATGTCCCATCGGGGTGGATCCTCAATCCCGTATGCTCTTCTGCTTCAGTCCTCTCTCTGAGCCGTCGAAATCTAACATCATTGGGCAATGCTGCCTTGATGCGCTCTACCAATGATGATTGCACTTGGAGGTTGGCTAATACGCCGTCTTCTCCAGGCAATACTACCTCAATACCAAGTTGCTCCAAGTCTCTAATCAATTTCTTATGTGTGGTTAAAAAGTGTGCCATGGGCTTACGGCTTAATGCGTCTGCCACGACATTAGCCTTTTCCGGATGATAATGTAGCTCGATCTCGTAATCCTTCATCAACTCCAACCAACGCCGCTGTCGCATATTCAACTCTTTTTGTGTGAACACGTACTTGAGGCTCTTATGATCAGTGTAGATATCAACCTTTTTACCGTACAAGTAGTGTCTCCATAGCTTCAAAGCAGAGATAACCGCTGCGAGCTCTAGATCGTGGGTCGGATAATTCTTCTCGTGCACCCTCAACTGTCGTGATGCATATGCTACTACCCGACCGTGCTGCATCATTACGCATCAAAATCCTTTCTCGGATGCGTCGCTGTAGATCACAAATCCTTTCGGGCCCGATGGTAGTGTCAAGATCGGTGCTGTGGTCAATCGCTTCTTCAACTTGTCAAATACAGCTTTACACTCATCTGTCCATACAAACTCCTGGTTCTTGCAAGTTAATGGAGTCATAGGCCCCGCTATTCGAGAGAAATCTTCTACGAACCGTCGGTAGTAACCCGCAAGTCCGAGGAAACTTCTCACCTCCAAAGCTGATGTGGGAGCGGGTCATGATTTGACTGCTGTGATCTTCTCAGGGTCCACTGATATACCATCCCCCGTAACAATATGACCAAGAAATGATACCTCCTTGAGAAAGAAATCACACTTGCAAAGTTTCGCAAAAAGTCGCTCATTCCTCAATGTTCCCAAAACTATCCGTAGATGCTGCTCATGCTCCTCTTGTGTAAAACCCCTAAATTTCTACAGTATTTTTTTAAAAAAATTTTGGTACTGATTTAAAATTTTGTATTGTACGTCGCATTGTCGTATTGTACGTCACACGCAAAATTTTAATTTTCGAAATTGCTCGACGAGTGCGAATATGTGCGAACGTACATATTTTTTTAAAAATATTTTTTCTATTTGTATCATTTCAAATAATATATATAATAATTATTTTAGCTATCGTATCAAAATTTTCAAGTTTATAAATTTATTATAAAAAGCCTTTGGTTTATACAGCTATTAATAGTAAATAATATTCTTTGTACATACATATATATTTCATAAATATTTTATTAGTTTATTTTTTAATAATATTTATTATTTTCAAAATGAATATTATAGGTATTTTTGAATTATTATGGCGATTTAAATCTTGATTTGATTCTATAGATTTATTTAAATAGTTAAAATAATATCTATATTTTGAAATTTGATTTACCTTATCTAATTGTAAGCTAAAGGTTGGAATTTAATTGGTTTTAAATTGGATTTGGATTTGGATTGGATTTTGATTTGAATTTGGATTTAAATTTATTAGTAGCTAATTATCTAAATTGGGTTTAAATAAATCATAATCTTTATCTAATTGGGAATTCCCACAACCTATAAATAGGCAGGTACTCCTCCATAAATTGCTACCATTCACAAGTAATTCTACAAAATTCAAGTACCGTGCATCGTGTCCGTGTCTCCATCTCCTCCACTAATTCCTCTATATACAGTTACATTATCCTCTTCTTCGTGTCCACATTTCGGACACAGTCCTCCTCGTGTCACGTAGGATACGATCCCTAACCCAAACCCTAAACCTAGCATAACCATCCACCACCATTAAGACCCCACGCCAGCCCCCAGATCCCTTCGTCCTCCTCCTGGAACCCCCATCACGCCTGGACCACCGATCGCCACCGTCGCCATCATCATCACCATGCCCGGACAACAACCACCCCGTCTCCACCCCGCAAGGCCAACTCCGACCAAACCGCCACCAACACCGTCTCCTTCTCCACAAACCACCACCGCAATCAACCTTTCCCCAGCACCGTCGCGGCCAATCACCACCAGCAGTGCCAAAAGAAAATAAACAAATCCGGCGATGGCGCCACCGCCACCGCGCCACCACTCATCAAATGCTACCTATCATCACCACTAACCTTGTGAGCCGTTGATCCCCACCGGCAAACGTCCTCGCCAAGTCCGCCTTTCACCGTCGTGTGAGTTCCGCTTCCTGTCGCGGGCGCACGCATCCGCCGCCACCGTCGTCCCTTCTACGATGCCCCGTCCTAGTGTCCGGCCGATCTACCAGGAAACCCACTCGACCCTGAACCGCAGCCCCTTCAATCCCGCTCCTCCGCCCGGACTCCTCCGCAGTTCCGCGTCGACCGAAACCCCTAATTCCTCCGCCACGCCTGCGGCTTGCCACCACCGCCCGGCGCCTGTTCGCCGCCGACCCTCCACTCTTCTACCGCCTGGACGCCTGGTCGTCGCCTCCACGCGCGCGGAGCCGCCTCCGCTCCCTAGCGTCGGAGTTTCCGTGCCGCCGTGAGCTCCCCGCCTGCCGTTTCCTCCACGATCCACCTTTCTCCTCCACTCGGGGCCGGCGAGATCGCCTCCACCGCGATCAGCGTCGCGTACGCAACCACCGAGCCTCGAGTCGTGTGCACGCGCATCTCCGAGGACTGCGCCGTCCTCCGCCCTCACTTCTCCGCCCGACGACTCCTTCCGCTCCTTCTTCCGCTCACCTTTCTCTCTCTCTCTCTCGATTACTCCCGCTCCTCTTTCCCTTTCCTTCTCTTCCTCTTTCCCCATCCCTCTAACAAAACCGAGAATAGGAATGGAATTTGTCCTGTACTGGTTTATGCTTTTGTTTTTTTATTTATTTTGTTACCATTACTTTATCAGGAAGTATTATTATTATTATTATTATTATTATTATTATCATTTTATTCTGTTTCCTTAAGTTATTATTATTATTATTATTATTATTATATTAAATTTTATTGTGTTTATTATTAATACATATTTGGTTTTGAGACAATATAAATATATATTAGTGATAGCCTTATAATATTTCTTTCATAGTTATTTTATTAGTATACTCTAAAATGGTAGACATATAAAAATAACGACATTTAATATTTGTGAGAAATATACCCTTAAAATTATTTTATATCATATGCATATTACAAAGCATTTTAATAAATTTTGTTTCGTTTTTTTTTTAGATTTTTATGTATAAAATATTTTGATTAAGGAAAGTCTACTTCGTAGAATTGTTTTCTATATATTTTAAATAAATATTTAAAATATTTTTTACTAACAAATATAGTATTACCTTTAAATGATTTTATATATTTTCAAATATTTACCTAAAAGTACTTTAACTAAATTTAGTTTTACCTAGAAAACTTACTTTGACCAAACCTAGAGTCGCCCCAAAAACGACTTTCGACTTTTGAGTATTTATTTTGAAAATATATTTTGACGAATAAATTATATTTTCAAGTATTATAAAATAATTTTCAAAATCGTATATATTCATTGTTATCCATTTTTCCTCCTTTCCGTGACCAAACCCCATTATTCCTATTCTCTTCCCAAGTTCGTAACTCCTTATGTCACCCTAACAAATTCGACCGCCCTGGATACGATGGAACAGTCCGTGCCATCAGCGGAAACCGTCTTGTGTATTTGCAATACCGAAGTTGTAGTTCGTGCCACCTTGATAATTGCAGCTCACCAGGCGGTCTACCAGGTAAGTATACCTTGCTAATTTACTGTCAAATTATTTATTTTCTGTATTATTTATTTTGTTTCATATTGTTAGTTTCCTTTGATATAAATTGCGCGTCCAAGCCATACTTGGGTGCAAGCGACTTTATTAGTCGTTATTTATTTTATGCATGTTGACTTAGTGTTAGCGGACTACCTTCTTGTTGGGGGATATCCTTATATCTTCCTTTGGTTGTGACACTCACACTACACGGTTTGAGACATGTTGCTAGGGGCACGACTTATTGACAAGCTATCTCTAAAGTCGTATGACGGATAGATGATCGTAACTGCTATGATTAGGGTTTTAGAGACTCAAGCAGTTACAAAACTGGACGAGCCATGGACATGACTTGAACAGTGTAGGAAATATTGGGGGAGGACAGTCGCTAGTGCGTATGGGAAGCCAAACAGGTAACCCATAGTTTTCGAAAGGAACTATGGCGATATATTTGCAGATGCCCTCTGACGTTTCGGACGTTATGGACGGATACGTATGACTGGATGCCTGTTACGTACTTTTAGCCTAAAATCCCACCCATGCGCATGAAAGTTGTCCTCTAAATTGCACATTAGGCGTTTAGAATCTCCTTTGCATATTTGTGTCTAGGATAGTCATTTTTATACTATTTTATTCTGACAGTCATATTAGCTTGTTCTTCCTGTATCTTGCTACGTCCATCTGAGGACCTGGTTTTTCCCCAGGTGTGTATTCATGTCTTCCGCAGGTATTCTAGTCAAGGCAGTGGTCTTTTCCATTCCTTCGAAGACGATTGCGCTTGGTTCGTCTTGCCATTTTATTGATCGATTCTTGTACATTTCTTTCATTGAGATAGTTGGTAGTGGACTTTGTCTCCGTCCAACGATTGTATCATAAATATTCAAGTTAATTTTTCTATTATTATTCTTTTCATTGTGGATGAGATTTAGTTTGTCTTGGATTACTGCATTTTACAGCTTATGTATACATACAAGGCCCTGTACTTTGTATGTATACAGCTGGCATGTCTACATACTTGGTCCTACGTATTTTGGGACTGGAGCGTGATACTTGACTCTTGGAGTAAATCAAGATATCATCTATAAAGACTACTACAAATTTGTCCAAGTACTGGTGAAAGATCTTGTTCATTAAATTCATAAAAACTGCGAGAGCATTGGTCAAACCGAAAGGCATGACCAAGAACTCGTAGTGTCCATACCTTGATCGAAAAGCCATTTTTGCAATGTCTTCCTTCCGAACCTTCAATTGGTGATAGCCTGATCGTAAGTCAATCTTGGAGAATACTTTTGCTCCACGCAATTGATCAAATAGATCGTCTATACGCGGCAAGGGATACTTGTTCTTCACCGTCACTGCATTCAATGCTCGGTAGTCGATGCACATGCATACTGTCCCGTCTTTCTTAGGCATAAAAGAACGGGTGCTCCCCACGGTGACGCATTGGCACGAATAAAGCCCTTCTCCAATAAGTCATCAATCTGTGTCTTCATCTCGACCAACTCCTTGGGTGCCAGACGGTATACTCGAGATGAAATAGGCTCGGCTCCGGGGATAAGCTCAATAGAGAACTCAATATCTCGGTCAGGTGGCAGTCCTAGCAATTCCTCGGGGAATACAACCTCGAACTCGGTGATGATAGGGTGCTGAGGGGTGTCATGCATCATCATATGAGTCCCTGATGCGGGTGCATCACAACTCTTTTCGTCTTCTTTGGTGAACTCAAACTCCGCCGCATTTGGTGGTCTAAAGACAATATTGCCCCTATGGTAGTCTATGAGAGCGAAATGCTGGCTCAACCAGTCCATTCCAAGAACCAATCAAATATTGGTATAGGGAATACAAGAAGTCGTGCCCTCATCTCTCTACCACTTATCACTACAGGACAAAGTCTACAAACACCACTAACAGGTACAACTCCTCCTCCAGTGAGTATTCTAACATTCTTAGCTAAGGGTGTGATGGGAATGCTGTGTCTAGGGGCAAAACTAGTGGCTATGAATGAATGAGTGGCTCCAGTATCAAATAATATAATGGCAGGAAAAGACGCAACTAAAACCATACCTGCTATAACCTCTGCCTCTGTCTCTGTATCCTCAACAATAAGTGAGAATACCTTCCCATAATTTTGTCCGGGGACCTGAGCTCTGGCCCACTCGAACTGTGCTGACTGGGGTGGTAATGGTGGGCGAGGTGCTCCTGCCGTTAGCTGAGGAGCTGAAAGTGTTGGGGCTGTCGGTCTCGGGTTTTGCTGGACATGAACTAAGGACTGCTGTTTCGGACAATCCTTCACCTTGTGCTGTCCTGACCCGCATCTCAAGCATGATCCAAGTTGAATTCGACAGTCCTTCAAGATGTGTCCTTGCTTCCCGTAAAAGTTGTAGATGAGCTTCTGATAAGGTGTGTGCCTCTGCTGGAACTGTCCGGTGGCCCTCCTAATAGGTCTACTCTGAGTAGCTCGGGCTGGTGTAACTGCTGGGGTATGGCGCCTCGATGTCTGCTGCTGCTTCTTGCGAAGAATCTCCTGAGCATGAGCTTCTTCCAGGACAGCTGAATGAAAGACTCGAGACTGGGTAGTCCTATAAGACTTGAACTCTGGTGCAGGCCCCTGGTAAAATCTCCTCACCTTCTCTAACTCCGTCGGAATAAATCCCGCAGCAAATCTACTCAGGCGATTGAATTCTGAGTTATACTCATCAACTGTCATATTCCCTTGTTTCAGATGAAGGAACTGGTCGTAGAGACCATCTCGAACATGAATAGGAACCTCTCATAAAATGCATCATAGAACTGCTTCCAGGTGATCCCCGTGCCTAATCCTCTCTCTTTCGCCTTCCACCAGTGGTGAGCATTATCTTCTAACAGTAGGTCCACTGTTGTCATCCAATCTCGAGCTGACAACTGGGATGCCTTCAGTAGCTTTTCTGTACTAATAAGCCACTATGACACCTCTAGTGGCTTCTCCGTTCCTCTAAAGGCCTTGGGGTTCATATCCGTGAAATTCTTGATAGAGCCTTCATAAGGATACAGAGCCTGTGCTGGTGCTGGTACTGGAGGTATTGGTTGAGGTCTAGCCAATGCTGCCATCATCGTCTGTCTCATCAGCTTAGTCTGCTGCCACTGAGCCTACATCATGGCATACATAAGCTGGGAAGTAGGGCTCCCATCAGTCGGTAGTGGAGGCATCTGAGGTCCCGACTGTGGAGGAAACTGCTGAGGGAATGGTGGTGGTGGAGGCAGTGCTACATTCCCTTCCGGTGGCATGGTAGTGGTCTGTCCAGCCTGGCTGCCTGGGGTACCGCGATCTCTGGGTACTCCGTCGTCGGTGTCGTAGTAGGCTGCGACTGTCCTAGCTGGTATGGTGTCGCTGGAGTCATTGGAGGATTTTGTCCCTCCGGAGTAGCCTCTTCACTAGATGTGAGGGCCAAGGCATAAGTGTGTCCGCTTCTTAAATGCATACTATTGGCATGAGGAGGATAAGTTGATATTAGGAAAGATTAGATATGAGGTAAATTAAATAATCAAGGAATTTTCAATAAGATTGGAAGTCAAAGAGGTAGTAGTAGTTCTGGATGAGATATTCCTATTCCTATATGCAGGCTTGTTGGGCACAGTCATGTAACCCAACAATATTATCGTTGACCTGCATGGGCCACCACAAAAACATGTAACGCCCCAGTCCCAAAATACATAGGACCAAGCACGTGAACATGCCAGCTGCACATATACGAAGAATACTCCAATATATGGAATCCTCATATATGCATATAAGCTGTAAATAAAATAACCACAGGTCAGTAATATATAATCTAATCTCATCACAGCTCAACCCAGAAGATAATAGAGTCCAAATAATAAATAAGTGTATCAAAAGATAGCCGGGTGAACATACTCACTACAAACAGCTATGAAAAATAGTCTCACAAGATCGGAGTTCAACCTCCACAAAATAGAAAGAAATGAGTTCTAAAAATAATGTCCACTAATATCTCAATAAAGAATAGACTAGAAATCAGTAGGAACTGCCTCGTCATTGATGTAGGATGGATCCAGAACCGCTCCGTACTCCTGCGGAAAGTCGTCTAATCCTTGAGAGATAACCAGGTCCTCAGAGGGACGTAGCAAGATACAAAAATACCATGCCATATAAACTGTGATTATATAATAGAGAGAAAAGGGATGCATGCAACAGGGTGCCTACCCGTTCTACAGTGATAATGCAATTAAGAACAGACCTTCAACGCATGGGTATCTGGCTCAGTAGCAATAACTCTGGTATGGCCCCATTAGGATACCAGGGACCTCAAAGCATAACATTCCTCGAATGTCAGAGGCCAGCAGTATCAGTAATAGGAAAGTGCATAAGGACCCATACGTTAAGGAAACTGTTCTCCCCATCCAATGCCTAGTAGGGTCACATCCATGACTCATGAACCTCTAGTAACTACCAAGTCTTCTAGCATATAATTCTATTGGTAGTTACTCCTATCCGTCGCACGCTCCATACTTAACGGTAGCCAGCCGACTACGCAGATACGTGTCCTTTATGTGACTCAAAACACGTGGTAAAGCAAGTGTCAAGGCCGTATGAGATATACCAATACCTCAATATCAATGGTGGTTACTAGGCTAAGTCAATGCAAGAGAAATAAATAAAGCGAAAAAAATAATCGATAGAGTCGCTTGCACCCAAGTGTGACTTGGACGCACAGTTTTATAATATCAAGAAAAAAATTGCTAAAAATAACAACTAAAAATAAGAATATAATAATCACAGAGTAAAGTGGCAAGGTATCTTGCCTGATGGTGCAAAATGGCAAGTCCAGAAAATCACAATGTCAGCCAAGAAACGTCACAATCTCCAAAGAACTTCGAACGCTGAAACAAACATCAAAAATGCACTCGGTGTAAATGATATACCTAGGAAACGCCTGTCTAAAAGTCTAATTCTGGAACAAGGGCAGAATCATAATTTCGGGTCAAAACGATGTCCGCTGCTGGACACACTTTGCACCGAAACGTGTGCCAAAGTCTATGGTCTCTAAAGTCGTCAAACTATATGTCTATGAATTCAGTTTGAGGAGAGGAACTCAATGGTATGTCCAGTTTGAATTTCGATGAGCCGTATACAAAATCGCCCGTTTGAGTGGGTCGCAGCCCGCCAAAAAGGGGTTCCGATTCGACTTTCTCAGAATCGAACCAAACTTGGCACACAGGACCAGAATTTCGATTTGGACCTGTTGGCACAAGTTTCGTCTACACGAAGTTAGGTCAAAGTTTACAAATTGGCGATATGGGGGTATCTTGACGGATACGGACTGATTTTGTCGCGCACACACGACGAGACTGAGTTCTGTCAGTTCCCACACATTGGCAACGTCCATACGCGCCTTTCGATGCGTATAGAGGATGACCACGTCACCCGATTTGTTGGGGGGCATGCCGTATCGGACAAAATTCTAAATTTTTAGGATTTTTAAAATAGTTTTTCTCTGAAGTTCATCGATCCGTAACCTCCTGTACATTAAATAAAAATCTAATCTAACATATGGGTTTTTATCTCGTATATGTTAACTAGGACTGTTTAAATTGTTTCCTACAAATTCTTAATATCAGGGCCGAATCGCCCTTCCAAAGTCAGGGGTTTGGGGGTTTCTCGGGTTCTGTTTTTCGAGAAATTTTTCTCTCCTTTCCCGAATCTTTTCTGGGATTTCCTAAGCATTAGAAAATTTTCTAATTGCTAGGGTTTAGAGATGGTTATGTTGTCTACGCACAGCGTTCGATAGATCAAATTTTCGTCGAACACAAACAAAGAAATTCGGATTCGAAATATGGTACCTGGGTTCTGAAATAAACAGGGTATCCCCTGTTTCTTCTCGGCTAGGCGCGGTTGTCCGGCGATACTGTCATCGGCGAGGTCGAGCAGGCCATCGACGGTGCGCACGGGGGTGTGGGGAAGGAGCTGGAGTCGAAGTTCGGGCTGGGAACAAAGTTTGACGGATGACCATTCCAAGAACCCTAATTCCCGAAACTTTTATAGGGTGTTTAAATTCCTAATTTAAATCCGATTTGAATTCGCAGGGTGTTAGGATTTAATCGAGGTTTGGTCGACTAGATAGGGGAGGATCCAGTTAAGATTTTTGTAAAAAAACTTGAATTAAATGGTAGAGATATGAAGAAGTTTGAATCCAAACTTTATTCGGTGTTCTCTGCTGCTCTGCTCAACTCGGGAGGAAACGGGTACTGTTCATGCGAACAGTATCCCCCCTTTCTAATTTTTTTTTTATGTTTACAAATGGTCGGGCTCATGTGAACAATTACGCAGGCTGTCAGTAGCTGGCCGCCCCTTTGCTGGGTGTGGGCCGGGCCTCCTTTATTTTTTTATTTTTTTAACTAATAACTAGAGTTTTATTTCTATATATATATATATATATATCTATATATCCACATTATATGCTCAATCCATTTTAAGCCATTTATTTGTGCAAGAAAAATATAAGAAATTATTAATAAATATCTAAAATTTATAGATTTTATAGTAGACTACAATTAATAGCAATTTTAAACATGCACACACATAATATATACTCATTTTTAATTATACTACTAAACTAAAATAATAAATTTCATAAAATAATATAATTGTATAACAAATATAAATAATTATAAAAATAAAATTAGTGTAAATTATGGGGGTTTACAGCACCATAATAATCAATCAAAATTCATTTTTCATTTAAAGTCAAAAATGACCAAAATATCCTTAGGCAAAAATGTATAAATAAATCACCCTAATCACATGGTTAGGTTCCCATGATCATGGTTAGTCTCTAGGTCAAGTAGTATCTAGGGTTTCACTAGCAAAACACAAAAATCACAAATCACCTATTAAAATAGTTTTAAAAGACTTAAAAATTACCAAAAATTATAACATGATTTAAATCTCATTCTTAAAAGACAAAAATTACCAAAGTTCAAATTACCCTCATTTAGAAAAGTGGGTGTTACACTCAAGAAGTTTCCAAATTTTATGAGACATAGTACAGGTAGAAACTCGATTGAACTCCGTTTTGTCAATTGCACAGAATTATGCATTGATGGCACATGCATCTAGACTAGCCTTTGACTTTTCTTCATCAGTGAATTTGTCATGTGGCTTGTCTATAAGTACGCCCTCAATCACTATACATGCCGGTTTCTTATAACCGTCAACAACTATAGACCAAAGATCAAAGCTAAGAGACTTTAGAAAGAAAGTCATTCGTGTATTCCAATAAGTATAGTTCGTTCCATCAAATAGTGGAGGTCTATTTGTGGATTGCCCTTCACCGTTGAATATTGACTTCACGGTTGCCATAAAAGTATACTCTACGGTTGTTATATAAGAATATAACCTACTTTGATACCAATTGTAGGACCGTTGAGCACCTCTAGAGAGGGTGAATAGAGTGTGTGCGTGTGCAGCAGAAATTATCACCAATTAAAAAATTTGCAGCTAACAACAATGGCAGTAATAAAGGGACAGAATTGTGAGTGCAGCAAGAGATAGAAAATCAAACTTAGTGAACACCGCGATATATACTGGTTTCCATCTGAGAGGACTAGTCCAGTCGCAGGTACTCTTGCCCGCTGTTAATCTAGTATTTACAAGCTAATTGAGGGCTTACAGTCCCTTTACAACACCGTGCTTAGTGATAAGTGCACGACTGACTTCACAACACCGTGCTTGGGGACGAGCGCACAACCGGCTCCTAAAACTGAGATATTTTTTGAACTTTAAAAATCTCTTTACAACTCTGTAAACCAAAGGCTCTAAATCGAACAGATGTAACTGGTTTTGGCTTAGAGATGTATAAGTGGAATGTGAAAGCTTTAGATCACTGAAAAACACTTTAGAAATAGATAGAGAGAAGAGTGAATGTGTGATTATAAAAAAAATTCTCTTCTATTTATAAGTATTTTCGGGGACGGATGCGAAGATCTCGCAGACGAACGTTGTATGCAGATTTGGAGGAAACTGAATATTCAAATATATTAGACCGAACTCGGACCGAACTTGGTCAGAGTTCTGTCTGAGTTCTGTCACTCCAGAACATATTTTGTATGGCCAAATTTGCATAGGATTTTATGGCTTTGGATATGTGAAGCTAAGATAAATGGATAGGCTTTTTAGATGTGTAGACTGTAGATAACCTAAGCTAGTAGTACCCGATCAATTTTACATTCTATGTTCTAAACTCAATAAAGAATAAAATACAGAATAAAATGTAAAAAGGCTCGATCTGTTACCTGTTCAATTTTGCTTTTGGATGATGACTTGAATGCTTGTTGTAGATGTAGTACGCTCTTCGATATTGATTTTACTTGTCCTGAAATGTTAATAGCAGCTCGTATATTTTGTGTATCGACTTAATTCATAGTTGATTATCAAAATCATGTGTGACCATTAGGCAATGGGCCAACACATCTCGTCCTCTCTCCCAGGTGGACTCGCTGGGAGAGTTATGCCTCCATGCGACGCGAACCAAGGGAATCGTCTGGTTACGTAGTATCTTCTTCCTGCGATCAGGTATCTCTACGCGCTGATCTGGATAACTGAGACTCGACCCAACCACGATCTCCGAGTGGTCCAATACATGGCTAGGATCTGCCACATATTATTTCAGCTGCGACATGTGAAACACATTGTGTACTTCCTCCAAGGTAGACGGTAACCAGTTAATATGCTATAACACCGACCCTCTCGAGGATGCCGAAAGGTCCGATGAATCTTGGGCTGAGCTTCCTGCCTCAGCCAAAATGGATAGTGCCACATATCGGAGAAATCCTCAGGAACACTAAATCTGCCACCTAGCACAAACAAGATTCCAAACAAAAATAAGATAAAATTTCCAACCTAAACATCACACACAAACAAAACACCTATTACCTCAAACTCCAATAGCCTTCGATGGCTGTCGGTCCAGTGCTTCTACCTGTCCTGAGCCACGCGAAGCCTCACCCTGATCTGCTTTACCTTCTCTACAGCATCCACCATCTTCGTCACCCTAATAAGTCTCTTTCGCCCAAGTCATCCCAAGATAACAGGGTGAGACACCTCCGCCCATACAACGCCTAAAAAGAAGACATCTCGATACTAGCCTCATAGATATTGTATTAAAACTCTACCAGGTGAAGATGATCCTCCCATGAGCTGCCGAAATCTAATGCACAAATCTGAAGCATATCCTCGAGCATTTGAATAGTCCTTTCCGATTGTCCATCCTCTGAGGATGATAGGCGGTACTGAACTTGAGCTGAGTGCCCAAGCTAGCCTGCAAACGCTTCCATAAATGGGATGTGAATCTTTTGTCCCAAATAGAAACTATGCTCGCTAGAACTTCGTACAATTGGATAATCTATCGCACATATAACTCTGCGAGCTTCTCAGTAGATAAACCCAACTTGAATGGAATAAAGTGGGCCAATTTGGTCAATATGTCTACGATAACCCTAATCGCATCCTTCCCTCTAGGAGTATGTGGAAGACCAGAAACAAAATCCACAGTGATATGCTCCTACCTCTACTATAAAATAGACAAAGGTTGAAGCAAACCACCGGGTCTCTGCCTTTCGGCTTTGACCTATTGGCACACTAAGCATCTGGAACATAACTGTGCCACCTCGTGCTTCATCCCATACCACCACACATAAATCCCTTAGATCCTTATACATCTTAGTAGCACCAGGATGTATAGAATAATTGAAGCAATGCAACTCTTATACAACCTCCTCTCGCAGATCTCCGCTCGGCACGCAAACCCTAGACCCGTGCCTCAAAGAACCATTCTCAGCAATATAGAAGTCCTCAAGCAACCCGGCTTGCACCTCAGCCCTGATACACCTCAGGCCCACATCTTGGTACAAAAATATGTAACACTCCAGTCCCAAAATACGTAGGATCATGTATACGAATACATGCCAACAACACATCACCAATGGGCCAAGCTACACAACAAGCTCATTAGCAAAATACTTAAGCTGTAAATCATGATATCACACAGAAATACAATACAGTCCACAGGTATATACATCTAATCACACCCACAGAGTCCACAAAGAGATCAAGAATAAATAAAAAAATGTCTCAAATATCCACAATAAAAGTAAAGAAGTTTGTGCAGGTAAAATATTCTGAAACCACAGAGATAGAAACAAAGTACAAATCAATTACAAGTCCGATGAAAAGAAAAGAGAATAATGTAGCAAAACTAAATATGAAGGTAACATGATGACGAGAAATTGTCGGGTACTATCTCGTCCTCCTATGCCTGTACGCCTTCGATCTTCGCTTCCAAACCGTAAACCTCCGGGTAGTCTTCAGCTTCGTCTAAGCCTGGAAAATAGCACGATCCTCAGGGGACTAGCAAGGTGCCTAATATACATGCCAATGTACAGAAATAAGAAAAATATGAACTAAGACAATCTACTATCCCCATCTATGTGCTATTCAAGTGAGATACTTTTCCAGAATACCAGATCCCTTCCACTAAGGCTCACTAGCACCTCAGTAGGATATTGGCCCCAGTATTTGTGTCGTGGCACCAAGGACAATCAATTCTCGACAGTGATAATCCCTTACTCTGCTACAGAGATAAAGGTCACTAAATAATGGGCCACACGATAATAGGTCGGATATTGTGGTCAAGTTCTTCCCAATCCCCATGTCTAGAATCTAGCAATGTCAAGTCTGTACTGTCATCTCGAAGGTAATAGAAATACTGATACAAAAATCTAGAATGCTAACACGAGGTCAATACCAAGAATAGTCATGTAAATCTCGTATCATGAATGTGTCGGTGTCCTATGGTCAATCGTATCAATGGACACATCAGTATGTACGTAATGCCTAATAGCAATACTCGATGTCACTATCATGAAATCGACTTCCATCTATAGACGGACACTAAGTATCAACATCCTACATTATGCAATGCTAATAAAAAAGAACAACAAAACAGAAAAGAATAATATGTAACGAAGGTAAGGCACGCTTGCCTGTAACAGCTGTCTGTAGGTAGGCCTGACCAACTCTGGTGTCCTTGTCGATCCTCCCAAGCTCACCTATAATAATACATTATACTTAATATTCTATATCAACATACCATATATAAATTATATTAGTATCTATGCCTCCTAGTTGTCATAACGTTTTTACGATACTGCATCTATATATAAGTACATAAGGTACCAAATTCGCTCGTAAATACTTTACAATTATAACAAAATAATATTTTTAAATTCTAAAAATTATCTATAAATATTTATATATTGCTATAATAATATTTTCAATAGGGAAACCCTTTCACAAGTGGTCTTATGTCAATGCCATATATAACTTCCACAATTTGATACATTAATTTAGTCCCGAAACAACGATTAAATAAAACTAATAAATTCTGTAATAATTCCAAAAATTATTTAAAATAGTATTTATAATGATAAATCTTGCACAACATGAATTTTAATATGGATTCATGGAGTTTTGACACTTTTGGACACAAGGAAAACATAATATTTCGGAGTTTGATGACACGGCAAATGTCATAAATTTTTATAAATAGTAAACGAATGTGAAACCTAAATTTCAATATGCATTAGAAAGGTATCGACGTCTAGATTATGAATAAAAAATATAAAAAGGTTAGGAACTGACCTTAGATAGGCAAAAAGTGGCTCATAATAGAATTCATCGGTTCTGGACACCCTGTCATAGAATCGACGCAACGGGAAAACCGCTTGGAACTAGGGGATCCGATGACCAAAGGTTGGAGTAGACACAAAAAAGTAACTCTCAGATTTGGTTTGAGGAGAAACGGATGAGAAAAAATAGGTAAAACATTATCTACAATTCGACTAACCTGCTGTGATGTTTTAGACTTTAATTCGGTGGAGTTTCGGCCCAAGTAGCACGTCGTGCACCTATCTGATGGCCACAAGGTTGCTACTACAGTTGCTAGGGTGGAAGAAAACGTTGAAGGGGTCACAAGTGTGGTGGTGGTTTGAGGAGAAATCAAGGAGAAATCATATTTTATGAAGAAAGGGGGGTCGGCTAGGGTTTCAGGTTGGGAGGTTATGGCCACGTGCAAGTAGGGGCTACGTGGGGTGTTGGTGGTTATAAAGAGAGAGAAAAAGGTTAGGGTTGGGTTTGTATTTATTTTATTAGAGCATGGGCTTTGGTTTGATCTAATTTGGATATGATTTGGTTCTCCAAATTATATTATTAGTAATAGGTTTACTAATTTGGATGGCAGTTTGACCAAGTCAAAGATATAATGGAATATTGCATACGGCTGCAATTTTATCCTTAAAATTCCCTTAAATATATGTATACTTGGTTTTGGTACTCCTAGTTAGGCTCTAACTAGTAGGGTTGACAAGGTTAGGGTCCGAGTAGCATTACTAGTCAAATTAGACCCGAAAATTAATTTAATGGGTCTCATGTGCCATTTGCAAATAAGTAGTTCATAGGAACTCGATTGGACGGTACACCCTAGGCATGTGCATTGTATACCTGGATCAAAACCATTTATTGGGTCATACTGTTTCGATCTATGTCATGTCCCGAAATCAATTTAGAAGTTTGGCCTAAATTACGATAAATGATCAAATAGCCTAAGTTGACCCAAAATTGTGCGAAACCAAAAGAATGTTGAAAGCAAATTTGGATAGGACGTGATATATCAAACTGAAGGTGGACGGGTCTAGAATTCTAATTTAGATTTAGATTTGAGAAAACAATATTTGTTGTGCTTCAAAAGTCAAAGTTACGATAAACTACTATCATAGTCATTATTGACTTTAATATTTAAAATATCCATATAAAATAATTAAAAATTATTAAAAATAAAATCCAAAAATCAGGGGGCTTACAACTGAGCATCTCTGACCCGATCCATCAAGTCGGACTAAATCTACAAATCCATCATTTGCCTCTCTAGTCTCAGGATCATAATCTCGATGCCCAAGCTCTCCAAGTCCTCCAACAAGTACCGATCCATCGTCAGATACATAGCCATTGGATAATGGCTCAATGTATCATTAACCACATTGGCCTTTCCCAGATGGTACTGCAAGGCAATATCGAAATCCTTCATCAGCTCTAACCATCTGTGATGCCTCATATTCAACTCCTTCTGGGTGAAAACATACTTCAAACTCGTATGGTCAGTAAATATTTCCACCCTCTCCCCATAGAGATAATGCTTCTACAGCTTCAACACAAAAATTACTGACGCCAACTCCAGATCATGAGTAGGATAGTTCTTCTTATTGGTCGTAACAGCCTAGAAGCATACGCCACAACCTTCTTATGTTGCACTAACACACATCCCAGCCCTTTTCGTGAAGCATCGTTGTATATAGCAAATCCTCCAGTACCAGATGGTAGCATCAAAACTGGAGTCATGGTTAGCCTCTTCTTCAATTCATCGAAGGCAACCTGGCACTCCCTAGACTAAACAAACTCTACGTCCATCCGGGTCAGTCTCGTCATCGGCTCTGCGATACGGAGGAAGACCTTTACGAACTACCTGGAATACCCGTTTTATCCAAGGAAACTCCTGATCTTTGCAACTGAGCTCGGAGTAGACCAATACTCTACTGCAGCTATCTTCTTCGGATCCACGAATATACCATCTCCCGTCACAACATGGCCAAAAAAACTCAACCCTGTCCAAGAAAAACTCATATTTGGAGATTTTCTGAACAATCTCTCCTTCATGAGAGTCTCGAGCATGATCCTCAGATGCTCCTCGTGCTCCTCAGGGGTCTTCCAGTAGATCAAGATGTCATCTATAAACACCACCATGAACTGATCAATATATTTGTGGAACACCATGTGCATCAAGTTTATGAAGACAACCGGGGCGTTAGTCAACCCAAACGGCACCACCAAGAACTCGTATTGGCCATATCTAGTCCAAAAAATAATTTTAGGAATATCCTTCTTCTTGACTTCCACCTGATGATAGCCAGCCCTCAAATCTATCTTCGAGAATATCATGGCACCGCTCAACTGATCAAACAAATCATCAATCTACGACAGCGGGTATTTTTTCTTGATGGTGATGTTGTTCAAAGCCCTTTAGTCAATGCACATATGCATTGACCCATCCTTTTTTGGCACAAAAAAATGGAGCACCCCAAAGCGACAAGCTCGATCTGATGAAACCTTTCACAAGCAACTCATCAATCTGCTTCTTCAGCTCTACTACTTCATGATTATTGATCATGTACACAAGCTGCACTACTGGCTCAACCCCGGGTACAAGGTCAATAGAGAACTCTACATCTCTATCGGGCGACAATCCTGGCTACTCCTTAGGAAAAACATCGAGAAACTCTGCAATGATGGGTGGTAGCTCCTTCTACTCTACCAAAGGCCCACAACTAGCTCCACTACTCTGCTCTACGGCCCCTCTAGCAAACTCAAAACACAGACTCTCCAAGAGGACTAAAAATAATGCATCTACAAACTCAAACACAGACTCTCCAAGAGGACTAAAAATAATGCATCTACGGCGACAATCTATACTGGCATACCGGGCACTCAACCAATCCATTCTGAAAACAATATCAAAGCTCAGAAGTGGCATTACGAGTAAGATGACACACAAATTCCTGACTCGCAAGGTAATGTGATGCTCGAATCATGGACTAGGATAATGCCTCCGCCAGTCAAAATCTTACAACTACTATATAAAGGCACATATATAATGCTATGCTTAAATACAAAAGCCACATATATGAAACTATAAGTAGCACCAAAATCAAACAAAGTAATAGTTAGAAATGAATCAATAAGTACTGAATTTATGATCATATTAGAAGGTGCCTTGGTCTCCTCCGCCATCATAGAAAAGGCCTTGCCCCTCTACTGAGGTTGGGCAAAGCGATGTTGCTGAGTAGGTAATGGCCCCCTCTACGGCTGTGCTACAACAGGCCTCGTCGGTGCTCTAGGGACAGAAGCCATCCCCTGAGCTGGATGAGCAGGTGCTGAAGGACACTCCCTCAATCGGTGTGCAAGAGATCTACAGAATAAGCATACACCAAGCCTCTTCTTGCACACATCCTAAAAGTGCCCGATCTTCCTACAGTAGACACAAGTAGGAGCTGGTCGAGTCTGCCTCTGAGGATGATGCGGGACCACTGCTCTGGCTGGTGGCTGGAAACCTTCGATTAGAATTAGGGACGTTTCGTCGTTTCCTGACCGCTGCTATTCCCGATAGAATCTTGATCTCTATTGGGTCTGAAACCTAAGTCCTTTTCTGCCACCTAAGCCAATGCTACTAGATCAGCAAAAGTTGAATCCTTGCTCGTAGTAACATGCACTCGGATCTCCTTGGCCAAATCCCTTCCGAATCTGTGGGCTCGATCCACAGGATCCCTCATCATATATTCTGCAAAATGGTTCAGTCTGCTAGACTCGGCGGCATACTCATCCACCGATAATCTTCCCTGCACTAGGTTTTGGAACTGGTTCTCCATAACCCCTCGAGCCATATCAGAGTAAAACTTCTTCTTGAAGAGATCTTTAAACCATCCTATGTCAGTCCAGGTGATAACAACTGGGGCTCAGTCCGAAACCAAGTGAGCGCAAGATCAAAGAGCTGTAGGCCCACCGCCTCAACCTTCAGGTCATCTGGAATGTGAGCTATCCGTAAAGATCCTCTCCGTATACTCAAGCCATTCGTCCGCAAAAGGATACCTTCTGTACCCTTGAACTCTCGAGTACACATCTTCTTGAAGTTAGAAATGGTACCCCGCTTCTGCTACTGTGGAGCGGGCTGCTGCATAGTAACCATCTCCAAGGTGTCTAGTGCTACCTAATGAGAACTCTCCATGCCCTCCCTCATCGAGCTCAATCTGAGCTCGGTGTGCCTCTTCCTGCACCCTCTGAGCCTCAGCCTGATTCCTATGAACATCTACCATACCCTGAATAAGAGAAAACAGCTATGCCCCATCAGTGGGAATGCCTCCTGGGAAAGTAAATGGTGGTAGAGGAGGTAGACCCTCTGAAATAGCTGGAACTGTCAACTGAACTAGAACAGTCGAATCAGCCCCCTGAACTAGTGGAGGTAAAGGTATAGCGTCAGTCACTCCTTGAGGAACCGGCCAAACAGTCGATGACCTCTCAGAAGCGGTAGATGGTGCTGCCGTACCCGAAACATGAGTCCTGGTCACCAGTAGCATCCTTAGGACAGATTGAAACAAAGAGAAATCAATATCGTACAAGATTAGATATCAAGGAAGGATAGATATTGTGATAGCATCCATTCAAGAATAGAGTTAAAGATATCATACTCATTCAGAATAGAAATCCTAGTTGTGATTGAGTACTTCCTAAATCTCCTAGTAATCCTTGTCCTACTACAGGCTCATAATAGCAGCACTAAACCTAGGTACTACCATGATATTCGCACTAATTGTGAAGCTGGACCTGTATGGGCCATCATAAAAATGTCTCACGACCCACACACGAAAATCGGGCATGAGTCGTAGGTACGTCCAGCCTACATCGTAGCATCGGCAGTAAAAAGCTGTCTAACAACCTATAAAGTTCCATCCACACAATATAGTATAATCATCTCATGATAATAAGATATCCAAAATTATACTCAATTTCAATTGTTGCATGATATAGCAACATAGATGGGTATTTATTACTTACAAATGACTCTGTAGGATGATTTTGACCTAGAAATAGTCTACTAAATCTAGGAGAGGAAAGTAAGACTAGTCTGAAAAGTCGAGGGTGCTAGGCTAAAATTATCATATCTGCAATGGTTGAGTTAAAAAAAAAAGTTTTTCGGGGAAAAAACTAATAACAGATGGAACTTACTAGGGAAGAGTACTGAGTAGGACTTACATCTACAAGAAATTTCACAAGTAAATTTATTTTTCTCGCAACCCTTTTAGCATAACCAATATAACTTCTGAAAAAGAAGCCCCCTTCTTATTTTGGTATCAGAGCCCATAAAACAGATTCAACGGACCTCCATAAATTTGAATATCTAGAGGCAGAGCTAAAAGCTACTAAGAAAATAGTTATAAACATAGAACAATTACTAAAAGATATAGATAAAAAATTAGACTATATCAAGAATAAAAACCAAAAAAAATTAGAAAGAATATCAAGACTAGAAAATCTGCCCAGTCAGAAAGAGGTTCTAAATTTAAAATATACTTTGGATAAATCACAATAAACTAATAATATATAAGAAGAGGTTAGCATTATAACTAAAAAGATAAACAATTTAACGTTAAAACCTATAGGAAAAGAATCAATATCAAGAAAGGTTACTTCATTCGGATTTTCTGCCCAAAAACCACAATGAATAGATCAGGATCTACTAATAGAAATAGACCAATATTAGATATCATATTAAGAAAAAACAAAAATGCGTACGACCTTCAGTTAGAAGAACTAATAGATCCAGAACAAGATTATGATAAATTTCAACGAGAAGGATTAAATATTTTAAATCCTAGAACTCTATATCAAACAAAAAGTTTTGAAGCTAAAACATAATTTTTTTAAAGATATACGAGAATAAGCCATAAGTTGTTTAGAAAATCAGAGTATTAAACTAACCTTAATAAGCAAAGAAGGAAGCAACGAACTAAAAAATTCTGCTTATAAGTGCATTTAGGATTAATAGTCATAGGCATAAATTGTTTAATGAGAAAGAATTTAGGATGCAAAAATTTGGTAACAATATATGATAAAAGATGGAATGACATATCAAAAAGAATGTTAGCAAGTATAGAAGTAGATATGAATAGTAATTCAGGAATATTTTATTGTAGTCCAGATTTTTTGATAACCATAAAGGATTTTATAAAAAAAATGTAGGAATACAGACCAAAGGATATGAAGAGGTACATAGTGGAGAAAACCTTATGGTACACCTGGATTTTTTAGGAAGATGTACTACAAACTCAAAAGTAAAGTATAGGGTACATACTGATGAAGTTGTTCAAATTATGACTAATAAAGGCATTAAGATGATTAAACCTTTAGACTATGAACCAAAAAGATTAGCAGGATTAGAATGGAGCCTAAATAAATTTATAGAACCTATTAAGTCGTTAACACCTAAAGAGTCTTTGGTATACAAAGATCATTATGGCCATATAAATTTAAGATTTACATGTTATGTGACCCACACGAGCCAAAAAATAAAAAATAATGAAACAAAATTAGAATCCAATTATTTAGAAATAGAATATGTGTTACTTGAAGAGGATAAAGTACTATATCCGAAAGAACTAAATATAGATAATCTAACAAAACAAGAACTTTTAGAATTAGAAGAAATCCAATACAGAAATAAGGCAATAACAGAAGATCAATATTTATATTATGATGAATTTAAAAATATTAGAATAGAAAAAATTACACATGAGACAGATATTTTTGAAATAAAAACAAGTATCCCAGAAACATCCTATCAAAAGGAATTAGTTGAAGAAGAAACTAGTACGGCAACATCTGCTTCTCCTTTTCACAAGACTGTCCCTTTACCTCATACCACATATACTGGAGGAAATGTACCTAGAATACCATATAGAGAATATAAAGATAAGTCTAGATATATTTATAAGTTTATAAACAAAGGTAAAAGACAGCCATTAGAACAACCAGTAAATTTCAAGCTAAAGGAGAACCACAATCCTTAATCTACCAGCTCACGACCCTCAAAGTTGGTCTAATGTAATTGATGTATGGAAATATACTTTAGTGGGAGAATATTATAGATTGGCATATAATATGGAACCAGAAGAAATATTTAGATAATTAGAAACTTATCTAGGAGAAAGTATAAGAGCTATGTGGAAAGCCTTTAAAAGTACCTAGGTAACAGAATATAATAATTTAATAGCATTAGGAGCAAACCCTTATAATTTTGTAAATAAAATTCATAGCCTAGCCTCAGGAGAAGATCCTAATTCAGGTTATATTGGGATACAAAAGGATGCTATAAGACAACTAGAACAATTAAGTATATATAAATGGAAGTATATTAAACAATTCCTAAATGATTACTTTTATTATACTTGTATATCTGGCAATGCCTTTAATTAAGAATTAGGAGATAAATTATTTAGAAAACTTCCAGGAGCTTTAGGAGTAGAGATAGCTGATAGATGGAAATAAGAACCAGGCATAAAATAAAAACCTCAAGATTATCCTTGGACCATTGGCCAAAGAATACAACATATTATAAAAATATTAAAAGAAAATTGTACAAAAATACAAATACAAAAATAATTAAAACATTCAGATTACGGATTCTGCAAAGAGATATATATAACCCAGGCATATGGTGCTAATGATAGACAAAACAAGGATGATAAGAATAAAAATAAAAATAATAAAGGGTATTATTCAAAGAAAAAATATTATCTTAGAAAATCTAACAGAAAGAAACCTTATCTGGACCTAAATAAATACGTTATAAAGTTTAAACCAAACAGACTATATAAGAATAAGCTTGAATGCTTCACTTGTAGGAGCCAAGAGCACCTAACTAGAACTTGTCCCAAAAGAATAAATAAATATGATAGAAATAGCTCATTAGTAGAATGCACCAATGAAGACCTAATTAATATAGATGAAACTGTTTCTGATATTAAATCTATTTATTCTGTTATTTCTTTAGAAGATCAATCACTATTCAAAAGAAATAATAATGACATAAAAGATGAAGAATCATAAATAGTTTTGGACATGATACAGAAAGGTGGCTGGAAGAACTAGAAGAATTTGACTTAGTAGAAATTATCTCAAGCAGCTTAGAAGATTGCTTACATGAATGGGAGATAAACATAGGAACAGATGGTATAGCATGTTATCAATGTAAATGGTACCCTAGCAAAGACAGAAGGTCTAAATCTAAGGAATGCTTCCTAGAAGGATGTATTAAATGCATAGAAAAAAACCCTCAAACTATAGATAAAGTACTCAAAAGTTTTCAAGAATGTAGCGTAGAAGAATATAAAATACTAAGAAAAAGAGTTGAAAACCTAGAAGATGAGTTAAGATTAATAAATAACAAAATAGAAATAATAGAAAAAAAAACAACTAGCAAAGAAAAACCTGAGAAAACTATACAAACTCAAAACTGTGTCCAAATATGCAATTCAGAAAATCTAAAGATATTGAAAATTAGATGTCTCTTAAGAATAAAAGACTATCAAGTTAAATGCCTAGGATTAGTAGATACTGGATGTAGTAATTGTATTATTAATGAAGATATAATTCCATAAAAATATATTGTTAAAGTAGCTAAACCAGTTAGTGCTCAACAAATGGACGGTGGACTACATGTATATAACATCATATTAATTCCAGGAAATAAATTAGCTTTGAAACTAATTGTGGACAGAGCATTGAATACACTCTTCCCAGAGAAAGTACTTGGGTAAGAGCTCTTAAACATAAAGTAGATTTAATATTAGGACTAAGTTTCCTTCTCAAAGATAATGGAAGTATATTAATAAGTAAAAATTATTTACAATTACAAAAATATACTCTCTTTACTCCAGTCTACTTAAATGATGCACCTACTATAACAAAATTAGTTGAAGAACGAGAAACAAAAGAATGCAAATACAAAAAATGAACGAGAAAGTCAATTAGAAGAACAAGAAAAAAATAACATCTGAAGAAGAGATAGAATATAAAAACTACGAAATAAGTTCAGAATTTATGCATCAAGAAAAAAATTAGTATACATTGGTCAGCGAACAAGATATAGAAAAATTAATACATAAATTAGAAAAAATAGAAATAATAGGAGAAAATATATTAAAATATTAAGAAAAAGATAAATTACTATGTCAATTTGAGATAATAAATCCTAACTACAAAATTAGAACAGCCAAAATTAATACTACTAATCAAGAATAAAAAGGCTTCAAAGAACATATTAAAGAATTATTAAAACTAGAAATTATTAGAAGATCTAAAAGCCCTCACAGATCTGCAGTCTTTATAGTAAAAAATCATAGCAAAATAGTGAGAGCAAAAAGTAGAATGGTAATAAATTATAAAAGACTAAATGATAATACAAAAGATGATGGATATACTATACTTGATAAGACTCAGCTAATTAATAAAATTCAAAATTACAAAATATTTAATAAATTTGATCTAAAATTAGGATTTTGGCAAATCAAAATGTATCCAGAGGGTACTAAATGGACAGCCTTTACTTGTCCAGAAGGGCATTTTGAATGGCTGGTAATGCCTTTTGGCTTAAAGACTGTAACCACCACTTTTTTAAAACAAGGGTAATTTTGAACTTTTGTAAAATTGACCATGTTTATTATTAAATAATATATTTAAAACATGTTAATGAATAATTGGTGAATTTAGATTTTTTAAATAGTAATCAAATTGATGTATTGTGACTTTGGCCTTTTACTAGTGTAGCCTTAGAGCTACTTAGCCTAGAGACTAAGCATGACCATGGGGACCTATCCCATGTGATTAGATTAGCTAATTATCACTTTTTAGGCTAAGAGTATTTTGGTTATTTGTGACATTTGAATTAATTTAAATTATAGTTAACTAATAATGTGCTAATTGAGATATTAGGCCTTAACCTAGAATTGCCCTAATCTAGATGTTAATTATGAACCTATAGACTTAGTTAGTAGAATTAAGAAAGTAATACAAACCCTAGAATATCTAGATATTAAGTTAGGAGTAGGATATTTGTTGAGCTTAAGATATTTAGCTAGAAACCCTAATTTGTTTTGGGCCTTTACTAGAAAGGCTTGAATTACACTAGGTAGAGGCCTTTAATTCCAATAGAACTAAACCCTAACCCTAGAGAGATCCCCATGATAGCCAAGGGTAGCCCTTTGCCCTATATAAACATATGTTAGCACCTCCTTGCCTCTTTCATTACCCCCTTGAAACCCTAATTTGTGTTCTTCCCTAAATTTATTCCCTTTCTCCAAATCAACTCTAAATTAAGCCTAATCAATTGCAATACACTCCCCTAGTGTAGAGGAAGCCTATAGAAGCTAGCTAGCAGGGATTTGGAGCTAATTGATCATTGGAGCTTGGGGGAGATCTAGACCTAGTGCATTTTAATTGAGATTCTAACTCTCAATAGGTAATGGCCTCTAAACCTATTAATGTTCTGATTTCTTTCTATAGATACATTCATTTAGGGTCCCTCTAGCTATAGGCAGAGTTTGGGTTCGATTCGTGTCCACTTGGTACGCGTATCGGAGGCGTATCGGAGTGTAGTGTAAAGTGTTTGATGAAATGCCACTTAGGAATTTATATTGTTGTTTTACAAAACTAATTTCACAAATTTGTAGCCCTATGTGTGTGGATCATGAAACTCTAAGACTGAGTTGATTTTAGACACATCTTGTGCCCAAAGTCGGACATGGGGATGCCCACAGTCACTGTGGTTCATTGCCCTGCTAACACTGTAGAAGCATGAAAAATCTCAGCTGAAGACATCCCTTCGCCTAAGCGCAGAAGACGCAAAAGAGTGTTGCTCAGTACTAAAAAGACAAAACAAAAAATATGGAGAGAAGTCCCTTTATTGTCATGTCTACCAAAGTCTAGTATAGACACATCAGGACTATAAATAAGGGTCTAATTCTGTTCTTCTACAAAGGATCTAGTACAGATTCGACAGAGCTTAGAGGGATCTACAAGGGATGCAGTCTTCGTCGAAGCGCATCCTTCCTTCTTCTCGACATGCATGCTGGAAGATTGATCTCCATCGAAGCTTGTTCTAACTTTCTTGTAGGCACATCCTCTCAGAAGCATATCAGTTACTTGACCAAGGGAAGCAGCTCCCTGAAGTAGCTATTGGCCCGAGCTTCCAAAAGGCGCAACAGGTCGCGAAGCCCTAAATCAGAAGGGCATAACATAACCTGTGGTTCTTCGGGTTGGCTATCCGCCCACAGCCCTGGTCATCAGGACCTCCAAGAGCCCTCAGACGTCGCTCAGAGTTGAACTCCCTAAGAAGGACATTTGCATACTTCTCAAGGGCAGCGATGGCTTCTTCTACACAGAGTCCTTCAACAAGAACATGGCTCCTAAAAACGAGAAAGGCCTCAACCAGCATCCAACTTACACAAGGCCGGTCGCCGCTCAATGTTTGGATCTCGCATGGTGGTAAAGGATGCCGAAAAGAAGACAGCGACTCTTCAGAGGAGAACTTCCCCTTTTATAGGACCGAGAATGGCCCAGAGCGCATGCCACATGGCCGATAGTCAGAATTCTCGCATTAATGGGACGAACCTAAGACTCGGTATTTTGAATGTTAGTCTTAAACCCTTGGAATTCCCCATATTACGGTGGCAATTAAGAGGAAAGTTCCTTAAAGAGCAGATGTTTATTGCTCTTTGCTTCAGAAGCCCAGTCTGCTCTTTGCTTCAAAGCCAGTGTCTTCTCCAGAGGCGCAGCTACCTGCCTGCGCCAATCTCAGACGTGTAAGGGTGTCTTATCCTTCCCTTCCCAGCCAACGCCTTTACTGTTCAGAGGTGCAGCTACTTACTTGTGTCCGCATGAGGCACAGGATGGTGATATGCTCACACCATCTCCATTCCCACGGCATAGTCGTCTGCTCGGATCAGAAGCTTAAGTTACTTTTCTACAAGAGACTTAGGAACTCCCATCGCAACCAATACAAGTCAAACTGTCGCTCCAAAAGCACAGTAACCTCGCCAACCAGAAGCACAAGCCTACTTATCGCCTACAGCACAGTGACTTCGGTGTCCTGAAACACAGCTTCATAAGTTGCTCTATATGCACAGAAGTCTCGTCGTCATTCGAAGCCAAGTCCACTAGTCGCCTGAAAGCACAGAGGTTCCATCGTCTCCAGTAGCACGGTCTACTCGTCGTCCCAGAAGCACAATAATACTTAGTCCTCACCAGAGGCGTAGAAAGCATGGGTCCACCCAATTGGTTTGTTTAAACCGCCTCTTGCAGAGAAGATTGGGATTAAATCATGATTGATATCATATCAGATTAATTTAAATCTTAGATAAGGATCAATTAGACTCCAAATCTAGGTTGAAATCCCAAGATTTATTCGAATGTATCCGAGCAAGCAAATCGGCACACGCCATGTGTCACCTCCTTCGGTTATGTTTATAACCACCAGAGATCTCGTTTGAGGGGAATCTCGATGTCCGCCACGTGTCAGCGCCACGAAGTTCGCACCGTGCAATGATGATAGATTCTTTCGTATCTCACGAACCCTAATGCACATCGCATATATGCTCGGTTCTCTAAAATCAAAGGAGTTCTTCTTCCATAAAAGCATCGACAGAGAAAATTGACAATCGACAATCTTCAAAGGATCAGCAATCTCTATCCCGAACGAGTCAACCACCCTCATCCATCAATCAACCAAAGAACCAACCAACCAACCATCTTCAAGGGATCTTCTCCTCAAGATAGCCTCTTGATCGGTGACCACAGAGTCCCATCAAAGGCGCCAGAGTGCCATAGCAAGTTTGATTCATCGTCAGATCATCAACGAAGTAAAGGAGCCGCTGTAGTACTCGATCTCCACCGTCACACTTTCCTAGAAACCTCTTCTTCCTGTACTTAGAATATCTTGTTTAGGACTTCCTTCTTTGTACACGGATACCTTATACGTTCAATAAAGCAAAAAGTTTCTTAAACCTTTGTTATGTTGAACAAATTGGCAACTCTGCTGGGGACTACATTCTCCTCCAACGAGAAGGCGATGTCGCAATCTAATAATAACTTGCTGGAAGATTCTCAAGACATGATGGTCGTACGCTTCGACCAGCAGGCTTTTGAAGATCTCCTCTCTGTTGAAAAGTCGAAGACTTCGAAGCGGTTCGTACAACCGAAGGACTCAACGTGTCTAGAGGCCTAAGACGGCTGCAACCAGCAGCACGATGGTAGGAACTGCGTCTTAGGACCCACTCAACATCAAAGCCACATAGAAGATTCTGGCTGCTATAGCCTTATCTCCTCACCCGATTCCCGTACTGGGAAAGCATGGCAAGGAAGATGGTAGTTCCATGGTTGATCTGACGAAGGAACGATGCCAAAGAAAGCACACACCGGTCCAACCCCTCACGATGGGAGTATTATTGGTAAGAAGATCTGTCTTCGACAAAATTGCTTTCCCTTCAGGTAAACCTTCGACGAACTCTGAATACTACTCGCCCGCTGAGGGTAGTAGTAAGAGATCCCTGGTGGCTCGTGCTTCGTACAACAAGCGTACGACACGGCAGACCAGAGGCCCGTTTTGACAGTCACATTGCAGCCGACGAAAAGCTATACAAGACTGGCTCTTGCGCTCTGATGCCTCAACCAATCGAATCTTTCTTCCACTGGGTACTCCTGTGCGTAAGCCAAGCCAGGGGTGTTCCCACAGAGATGGAGTCATGCGAGCAGCGTTCTCGCAGAAGCAACAAAAGGCTTCCTCGCCAGACCCGCTCTGACCGTACTTACATCCAGCTTCCCTGCATGTACATGGGAGTGCTACGATAGAAGATCCAACCCTCTCCCAAGCGAAAGAATAATTTGTGGCACAGGACGTGCCTAAATCAAGGCACTCTTGTACCCAGATTACCATCAACTACTGTTGTCAGCAGGCGGCTGTGCCATCGTCGAACAGGCTTTCCATCTTCCATATACTCTACTCCATGCCGACCCCACGCCAGAGGCTTAATAGGAGCTCGGTGAGCCATAAAGAAGACGAATCCTGTATCGCCACATGCTATACGGTGCAGGGTTCCAGAGCTTTCAAGAAGCCCTTCCAGAATCCTTCTATATCGGTTGCTAAACCGAAGAAGAGGTCAAA
>JANAVB010010661.1:0-28958 GCA_029216955.1 Iris pallida
CACACAACACAATATATATATATCCCATTTATAAACCACATATATATCACTATATATATATTTATATATACATAGACCAATAGGTATGAACCCATAGGTATACACACATACCCATGGCCTCCCATGGCCGAACCTGTGTTCTCTCCCCACACCAAAACACCACACAGTATTCACCATATATATATATATATATATATATATATAATATTTAATATATATATAGAATGGTATATATAACTATATATATTTATACATATATATAGAATGGTATATATATAACTATATATATATAAATACATATAGGAATGAATATGATACATATTGATACATGGAAAAACTCATTCTAAAACATGTCAAAATCTGGAATATTAATGAGAATAACCCAAAAACAATATTAAAACAATATCTATGTGTCCAAAAGAGGGTTTTTCCTATTGGGACACAATCCTACATGTGGACACCCTAGAAATATCTAAAGGACACAAAAATGGTCTCTAATGGGGACACCACCATGGGAATCATTCCTAATGGATTCCTAACCAATCACATGAGAAGAGAAATAGATTTGGAGAAGAAAATACCAAGTTTGGAGAAGAAATCAATGGTGAGCTTCAAAAGTGGATGGAGCCTTTGGAGAAGAAGAAGAAAAAGTGGATGAGAATGAAATGGAAATGGTTTCTCTCTCCTCCCCATCCCCACATGATGTGGCCGGCCAAAGCAAGGGTTTTGTCCTATTTGGGAAATTACAAGTTTGCCCTCCTATTTGTTCTATTAGTCCTACACAAGGTTGCTTAGGGTTTGAGGGTTAAAAAATGTAAATCTAGTGTTCTAATTAGCTCTAACCTAATCCATGGAGTCATGATAAATCCCTCTAACTTTTGATGGTAATATTGTGGGCCATGGCTAGCTAGTGTGTGGGCCCGCTGTAATGCCCTGAATCCGTTGCGGAGCACGGTGCGGACTAGCGGCCGAATGGTCGAGTCGGATGAGAATTGGGGAAACTTTACCAGGATCGCGGGATAATAAATTGAGATCCTTTCCTCGTTATGGATTGGACTCTTTTGAAATGATGCCCAAGATGCAGTGGCGCGCGTCTTGGGGGAAGAGTTCTATATAAGAGTCGCTTGCCCCGAGACCGTTGCCCTGCTGGTTTTCGATGTCGCTTTTGCTGTTGGCTTTTGTGTGCGTTTTCGTGATTGTTTTCGATGAATGTTTTCATGGATTTACTTTCACCGTCTACGCATTTCATATCGAATAACTGAGAGAAAGAGAAGAAGTATGCTGACCAGACGTTGGTGCCAATGCAGGTGCTAACGCGGTGAACCTCGGGTGACGTTGCGTGGAAGACCTCTTTCTCTCGGCAATTCACCAACAAGTGAGTGGCTTTGATCCTTCGACGATCCTTGATCTTCGCGCATAACAATGGTAGACTTGTTATTGCGTTCGGTGCTTAATAAAAGATGCCTAGTAATAATACGGGAAAGATAATGAAAGATAAATGATCACATGGCTAGGCTTATGTTGTAATTGAATGATGCTCGTATGCTATATGAATTGTTTAACAGGTGATGCTAAGACCCAAGTATTGGGCGGTAAGTATATCGGACTTCGGTTCGAAAGAATGAGTTAAACATGAATAGTCCCTTGGTTGGATGAACGAATATGCGAGCCTATGGCTCAAAGTAAGATGGCAAGTTGGAAAGATGGAAAAATGGCAAGATGAAATGAGAACTATGAACATGTGTGGAAGATGCTATTATCATGCATGTCGTGTCTCTTATTAGTTAAGTTGCATTGCATGCATGGTCATGGACAACTTGTATACAAGGTAGTTCCTCGAACGGTACTCCGAGGCCACGGAACCGATTCGGCCTAGGAGGAACGCCGTGCTGAAGTAGTAGCACAGTGCTGAAGTAGTAGCACGGTCTTTCGGGAACCTTCCGGATGGGCTAGCTACCCACCGATGAAGGGGAGCCGTCCGACCAAGATGTCCCAGATGGCGTGTAGTCAGTGACCTTCATATAGACAGGTGGCATAGCTAACATTGTCTTATGCAGGCAGAGTAAGTGGTATTCATAAATATGTACAGGGATGGCTATCGACCGTGGGTAAGATTCACCAAATTGGTGATCAATATGAACTGCTTATGTTAGATCAACATGAATTGCTTATGTTTCTAACATCACTGTATGCTCCTTATATTTCTCATCGAATATATGAATTGTTAATGGACCCTAAGGCAAGATAGAAAGAATACAAATCAATAGTGAACATTCATGTAATTTTACTACTGTTGATTTATGGTGAGATTGGTTACGGCCGCTCACCAGTACATATGTGGCAATGTACTGACCCTCGTCTCCACAGGTGCCGGGAACCTAGTGGATAATCATAGACGCTGAAGGCTTGCTGTCCGACTCTTTAGAAGCTTCGTACATCTTGAAGTTTCCACTTGAAGAAGAAGGCATTTTGCTGAAGGTGGTTATTGCTGCATTATTAATAAAGGGATATGATGTATGGAACAAGCTGTATCTCATTTCAATATTTCTGCAAGTTGTAGCCAAGTTTGGCCTTTCATCTCGGCTGTTTGAGAGCCTTATGTTTATGCAATGTAATTTCAAAGATATCAATAAAGAACTTATTTCAGATCATATCTGTGTTGCCAAAACTTCTCTATCATCCGCTGCAAATCTCTATTCTAAATGTCTCTTTTATAAAAAGGAACACGAGCACGCCTTGTACAAGTGCAGTTCCAGACTTGTACGGCATCATGCCTTAGCGAGGACGAACGATTCGGCGTGAATCTAAGCGGAGGTGAACGATTCCCGAATCGGGGCGTGACAGTTTGGTATCAGAGCACGGCTTTACATCCTTGGGAATTTCTTGGTTTTAAAGATTTCGAAAATGACACAAGCTTTATTGCTTCTCGAACAACTTTGGTTTTAAATGTCCCGAAATGAGATATTCCATACAATAAGTCCATAAATATATTATGAGACTAACAAGCTCCTCTGTTTTGCAGAGATGACAAAGGCGGGTGCGACAAACAACGCGAGTAGCTCAAGGGTGGTAGCCTCAACCGACCCTATGGAGAGGATGCTGGCTATGATGGAGAGCCAGCAGAGGCAGAACGCGAAGCAATTCGAGGCCCAACAGAAGCAGCTAGATACCCTGCAACAGTTGGTCCGAACAGTGGTGAACAATGGGGCTCAAGGCACTCCAGTCTCCCGAGAGAGCGAACTAGTGGAGGCAGAGGAACCCCCGGCGGCTAAGAAGACCACTGCTGTGGCCGACATAACAAAGTTTAAGAAGATCTGTAACAAAGAATTCAAAGGGACAGAAGAAGCCACCATTGCTATGGATTGGCTAGTTGAAGTGGAAGATCACCTGGAAGCTTTGGGTATTGTTGGATCCAAGAGGGTCTCGTGTGTGAAACTACTGCTGGTTTCCAACGCACACTACTGGTGGCAAAGTCAGAAAAGAATTCTAGCAGGAGTGAATGGAACAACGAAAATCACTTGGCTGATGTTCCGCGAGGCATTTCTGGCTCAGTACTTCTCTTCGACTGAGCAGCGAGCTAAGGAATTGGAGTTCCAGAAGCTCGAACAGGGGAACATGACGGTGAAGGAGTATGAGGCAGAGTTTTCTAGACTGTCTCAGTATGCGATCACGAAGTTTACTGACGAAGCATCTAAGGCTCGTCGGTTTGAGCAGGGCTTGAGGCCTGCTCTGAAGGCTCAAGTTGTGGTTCAGAAATATAAGACTTTTCAGGAGTCTTATGAGCACGCGAAGGAATTGGACCCACACTATCCTGCGACGGCGCCAGTGCAAGCGTCGGTGCAGAATCTGCATAACAAGAGACCGAACAACGGGGGCAGATATGAGGCGCCTAAGCGTCAGAACCACGGTGGCTTTCAACGACCCAACCAGGGTGGACCATTCTGCAACAAGTGCCGCAACAAAGGGCACTTTGCTAACGAATGTCAGGTGCTAGAGGGTGGATGCTTCAAATGTGGTCGCATGGGCCACGGATTCAGAGACTGTCCAGGGAGGGGCCACCAGAACCCTCCGAGGCAGCAGCATCACCAACAATATCAACAGAATCGTGGACAGGCACCACGACCTCCTCAGCCACAACAGAATCAGAGGCCCGGTGCCCAGGGCCGAGTCTTTGCATTGACTCAGGAGGAAGCATCATTTGCATCAGATACTGTCGTGACAGGTATATTGTTATTTAATGGCATTCCTGCACGTACTTTATTTGATTCTGGTGCTTCACATAGTTTTATATCTAAAGACTATGTTAAGGAACATGAAATAAAAATGACAATGTTGGATATGTACCTTAGTGTTAGTACTCCATCAGGAGTGGAGATGCCTAATAACATGATGTGTAGGGATGGTTACATATGTATCGGGAAGAGAAGGCTACCATTAGATGTAGTCGAGCTAGATATGAAAGATTTTGATATCATTCTGGGAATGGATTGGTTAAGTGCATGTTGTGCGACGATCGACTGTGCGAAGAAGCGAGTTATGTTTCGCCTACCTGGAGGAACAGAATTCTCTTACTCGGCCAGTTCGTCGGCGAAGGCTTCGATGGTGATTTCAGCTACTACGGCCCGGCGATTGCTTCATTCTGGCTGCGAAGGGTACCTTGCTTCTGTTCGAGACACACGCAAGAATGGTGCAGACTCAGCTAACACTGAAGTCGTGGCAGAATTTCCTGATGTGTTTCCTGACGAGATACCCGGAATGCCTCCGGACCGAGAGATTGAATTCACTATCGATACATTTCCAGATGCTCGTCCGATCTCAAGGGCACCATACAGAATGGCGCCTGCTGAATTGAAGGAACTCAAAGTACAGCTACAGGAATTATTAGACAAGGGATACATCAGACCCAGTGTTTCACCATGGGGTGCTCCGGTGCTATTTGTGAAGAAGAAAGATGGATCGATGCGGCTGTGCATCGACTACCGCGAGCTAAATAAAGTTACAATTCGAAACCAGTATCCGTTGCCTCGAATAGACGACCTCTTCGATCAGTTGCAAGGGGCGTCTGTATTTTCAAAGATTGATCTTCGCTCAGGCTACCATCAGTTAAAGATCAAACCAGATGACATTTCTAAGTCCGTATTCCGAACCAGATACGGACACTATGAATTCTTGGTCATGCCCTTCGGACTGACCAACGCCCCTGCCGCTTTCATGGATATGATGAACAGAGTCTTCCGGCCCTTTTTAGATAAATTTGCGGTCGTGTTCATCGACGACATCCTAATCTACTCGAAGAACAGAGAAGACCATGCAGAACATTTGAGGACAGTGTTACAGACTCTACGGGACAATCAGCTCTATGCCAAGCTGAGCAAATGTGAGTTTTGGATGAGTAGCGTGTCGTTCCTAGGGCACGTTATCTCGGCGGAAGGTGTGTCCGTTGACCCAAAGAAAATTGAAGCCGTAGGGGATTGGAAGCAACCCACGTCGGCGAGCGAGATTCGAAGTTTCCTCGGCTTGGCAGGCTACTACAGGAAGTTTGTCAAGGATTTTTCAAAAGTGGCAGCGCCTTTAACTCGGCTAACCCAGAAGGGAGTGGCATTCGATTGGACTGATGAGTGCGAGGCTTGCTTTCAAAATCTGAAGCAACGTCTCGTATCAGCTCCAATCCTTACACTTCCAGACGGCGTCGAGGGATTCCAGATATACAGCGATGCGTCCGGATTGGGTTTGGGATGTGTGTTGACTCAGAGAGGGAAAGTGATATCTTATGCCTCGAGACAGCTTAAGCCGCACGAGAAAAATTATCCAACGCATGATTTGGAATTGGCAGCGATAGTGTTTGCATTGAAATTGTGGAGGCACTACTTGTATGGAGTAGCTTGCGAGATCTTCACCGACCATAAGAGCCTGAAGTACATTTTCACTCAAAAGGATTTAAATTTGCGGCAAAGACGTTGGTTGGAGCTTATAAAAGATTATGACTTGACGATCGCGTACACCCCAGGAAAAGGCAATGTGGTGGCGGACGCGTTGAGTCGAAACTTTGTGGGATCACTCAGTGTTGACAAACGAATATTGGAGGAATTGGAAAGCATGGGAATTGAGCTCCAGATTCGTGGCCGAAATGCACAATTGGCTCAACTTCAACTTGAGCCGAGTTTATTAGAAAAGATAAAGATGGCACAGAGGACAGATGAGTTCTTGATTAAGATTGGCAGAATAGTGGAAAAGGGTGAAGCCAGCGACTTCACCAGGCTCGAGGACGGATCATTGCGACTCAAGGGGAGGCTATGTGTCCCGAAGGATGAAGAACTCCAGAAGAAAATCTTGACGGAGGCCCATTACGCCAAGTATTCCTTACATCCGGGAAGTACAAAAATGTATAAAGATTTGCGCACGACCTTCTGGTGGCACGGCATGAAACGAGATGTGGCCCTCTTTGTCTCGCGATGCTTAGCGTGTCAACGAGTCAAAGTGGAACACCAGAGGCCCGGCGGGGAGATGCAGAACCTCGCGATCCCAGAATGGAAATGGGATCATATAACCATGGATTTTATAGTTGGCTTGCCGAAGACGCAGCGGGGGAATGATGCAATTTGGGTCATCGTTGATCGATTAACCAAATCTGCACATTTTCTCGCAATGAAAACCACATGGAGCGTCGACCGGTTGGCTCAGCTATACGTGGATGAAATCGTCCGACTGCATGGAGTGCCAGCATCAATAGTGTCGGATCGGGATGGGCGATTTGTATCGCATTTTTGGGTCAGTTTGCATGCTGCCATGGGAACACAATTGAAATTTAGTTCTGCATACCATCCCCAAACCGATGGCCAGACCGAGAGGGTGAATCAGATACTTGAAGACATGCTACGGCTTTGTGCTATTGATCTGAAAACTAGTTGGGATACTCACTTGCCGCTAGCAGAATTTGCCTACAACAACAGTTACCAGTCCAGTATACAAATGGCTCCGTATGAAGCATTGTACGGGCGAAGGTGTCGGTCTCCGATTTGTTGGGATGAAGTCGGTGAACGACAGGTACTTGGTCCGGAGATGGTGGAACAGGCCGTCGAGAAGGTCCGCATGATTCGGGAGAAGTTACGTGTGGCACAAAGTCGGCAGAAGAGTTATGCGGATACTCATCGACGACCATTGGAATTTATGGTAGGCGATCACATATTTTTGAAGGTGTCCCCGATGCGCGGAGTTATGCGATTCGGTGCGAAGGGGAAGCTAAGTCCGAGATTTGTTGGCCCGTTTGAAATTCTTAAGCGAGTCGGCCCTGTTGCCTATCAGATCGCGCTGCCACCGGCATTGGATGGAGTGCACGATATCTTCCATGTTTCCCAACTACGGAAGTATGTACATGATCCAAGCCACGTGGTAGACTTCGGTCCGTTAGGGCTAAAAGCTGACTTGTCTTATGTGGAGGAACCCGTGCAGATCTTGGATAGGAAAGATAAAATCTTGCGGAACCGAGTTGTTTCTTTGGTTCGAGTGCTTTGGCGAAATCATTCCGTCGAAGAGTCGACATGGGAACTTGAGGCAGAGGTGAAGGAAAAGTTTCCTTCGTTGTTTGACCTAGGTGGGTTTGTGTTTAAGTTTCGAGGACGAAACTTTTTGTTAGTGTATTAATATGTAATGCCCTGAATCCGTTGCGGAGCACGGTGCGGGCTAGCGGCCGAATGGCCGAGTCGGATGAGAATTGGGGAAACTTTACCAGGATCGCGGGATAATAAATTGAGATCCTTTCCTCGTTATGGATTGGACTCTTTTGAAATGATGCCCAAGATGCAGTGGCGCGCGTCTTGGGGGAAGAGTTCTATATAAGAGTCGCTTGCCCCGAGACCGTTGCCCTGCTGGTTTTCGATGTCGCTTTTGCTGTTGGCTTTTGTGTGCGTTTTCGTGATTGTTTTCGATGAATGTTTTCATGGATTTACTTTCACCGTCTACGCATTTCATATCGAATAACTGAGAGAAAGAGAAGAAGTATGCTGACCAGACGTTGGTGCCAATGCAGGTGCTAACGCGGTGAACCTCGGGTGACGTTGCGTGGAAGATCTCTTTCTCTCGGCAATTCACCAACAAGTGAGTGGCTTTGATCCTTCGACGATCCTTGATCTTTGCGCATAACAATGGTAGACTTGTTATTGCGTTCGGTGCTTAATAAAAGATGCCTAGTAATAATACGGGAAAGATAATGAAAGATAAATGATCACATGGCTAGGCTTATGTTGTAATTGAATGATGCTCGTATGCTATATGAATTGTTTAACAGGTGATGCTAAGACCCAAGTATTGGGCGGTAAGTATATCGGACTTCGGTTCGAAAGAATGAATTAAACATGAATAGTCCCTTGGTTGGATGAACGAATATGCGAGCCTATGGCTCAAAGTAAGATGGCAAGTTGGAAAGATGGGAAAATGGCAAGATAAAATGAGAACTATGAACATGTGTGGAAGATGCTATTATCATGCATGTCGTGTCTCTTATTAGTTAAGTTGCATTGCATGCATGGTCATGGACAACTTGTATACAAGGTAGTTCCTCGAACAGTACTCCGAGGCCACGGAACCGATTCGGCCTAGGAGGAACGCCGTGCTGAAGTAGTAGCACAGTGCTGAAGTAGTAGCACGGTCTTTCGGGAACCTTCCGGATGGGCTAGCTACCCACCGATGAAGGGGAGCCGTCCGACCAAGATGTCCCAGATGGCGTGTAGTCAGTGACCTTCATATAGACAGATGGCATAGCTAACATTGTCTTATGCAGGCAGAGTAAGTGGTATTCATAAATATGTACAGGGATGGCTATCGACCGTGGGTAAGATTCACCAAATTGGTGATCAATATGAACTGCTTATGTTAGATCAACATGAATTGCTTATGTTTCTAACATCACTGTATGCTCCTTATATTTCTCATCGAATATATGAATTGTTAATGGACCCTAAGGCAAGATAGAAAGAATACAAATCAATAGTGAACATTCATGTAATTTTACTACTGTTGATTTATGGTGAGATTGGTTACGGCCGCTCACCAGTACATATGTGGCAATGTACTGACCCTCGTCTCCACAGGTGCCGGGAACCTAGTGGATAATCATAGACGCTGAAGGCTTGCTGTCCGACTCTTTAGAAGCTTCGTACATCTTGAAGTTTCCACTTGAAGAAGAAGGCATTTTGCTGAAGGTGGTTATTGCTGCATTATTAATAAAGGGATATGATGTATGGAACAAGTTGTATCTCATTTCAATATTTCTGCAAGTTGTAGCCAAGTTTGGCCTTTCATCTCGGCTGTTTGAGAGCCTTATGTTTATGCAATGTAATTTCAAAGATATCAATAAAGAACTTATTTCAGATCATATCTGTGTTGCCAAAACTTCTCTATCATCCGCTGCAAATCTCTATTCTAAATGTCTCTTTTATAAAAAGGAACACGAGCACGCCTTGTACAAGTGCAATTCCAGACTTGTACGGCATCACGCCTTAGAGAGGACGAACGATTCGGCGTGAATCTAAGCGGAGGCGAACGATTCCCGAATCGGGGCGTGACACCCGCTAAGGTCAAAATACCCCGGGTCCCCGAAACAAGTCAAAACAAGTCGGAATGAGTTGAAATTCGAACCCGATTCAAATAATCCCAAAATAATACAAATAATAAATATATAATTTAAAAATAATTTTTAAAGTGGAAAATTACCAAAATACCCCTGTTTGTGAAAACTGGGGGTGACAAATCTATCCACCTTAAAAAACTTTTGTCCTCAAAATTAAAACAAACATACAATGAATCACATACAGAAAAACAAAAATTATACCTCAGGGCTCGAATAGATAAGGAAAATGCTCCCTCATGTCGTCCTCTCTCTTCCAGGTAGACTCACCTGGAGAGTGATGCCTCCATGCAACGCGAACCAGGGGGATAACCTGGTTCCGGAGCACCTTCTCCCTACGATCCAGAATCTCAACCGGCTGCTCTGGATAGTGAAGAGTAGGCCCCACCTCGATCGCTGAATGGTCCAATACATGGCTGGGGTCCGCCACATACCATTTCAGCTGTGACACGTGGAACACGTTGTGTACCCCCTCCAGCGTAGGCGGCAAGTCTAGCCGGTATGCCACTGCACCGACCCTCTCAAGAATGGTGAAAGGTCCGATGTAGCGCGGACTAAGCTTCCCGCCCCCGCCAAAGCGAATCGTGCCCCGTGTCGGAGAAATCTTCAGGAACACCATAGCGCCAGCCTAGACAAAAAACAAACTCAGAACACAGGACAGACAAATCACAAACAAGCACAAACAGGAACTGAAACTAACCTCGAACTCTAACGGTCTCCGGTGGCTATCGGCTCAATGTCGCTGGCTATCCTGAGCCACCCGAAGTCTGTCTCTAATAAGTCGGACCTTCTCAGCTGCATCCACCACTATCTCTGGTCCAAGCAGCACCCTCTCGCCAACATCGTCCCAAGATAAGGGAGTACGACATCTTCGTCCATATAGAGCCTCGAATGGCGACATCTCTATACTGGCCTGGTAGCTGTTGTTGTAAGCAAACTCTACCAGGTGAAGATGGTCCTTCCAAGAACCTCCGAGATCTAGCACGTACGTACGAAGCATATCCTCCAAGGTCTGGATAGTCCTCTCCGACTGCCCGTCTGTCTGGGGGTAATAAGCAGTACTGAACTTGAGCGAGGTGCCCAAGCTAGCCTGCAAACTCCTCCAGAAGTGGGAAGTGAAACGGCTATCTCGATCTGAAACTATGCTCACAGGGACTCCATGCAACCGTACGATCTGACGAACATACAGCTCTGCCAACCTCTCCGAAGACAATCCCACTTTGAAAGGCAAAAAGTGGGCCGATTTGGTCAATCTATCAACTATGACCCAAATCGCGTCTTTCCCTCCTGGAGACCGTGGAAGTCCGAACATAAAGTCCATGGTGATGTGCTCCCACTTCCACTCTGGAATAGGTAGTGGCTGTAGCAATCCACCAGGCCTCTGCCTCTCGGCCTTCACCTGCTGACAAACCAAGCAGCAAGATACGAACTGAGCCACCTCGCGCTTCATGTCGTACCACCAAACGTGCTCTCTCAGGTCTCTGTACATCTTGTTGGCATCGGGATGCATAGAGTACTGAGAGCGATGAGCCTCCTGAAGAACCTCCTCCCGAAGCTCTCCACTCGGAACGCACAGTCTAGCACCGTGCCGCAGCGACCCATCTTCGGCAATGGAGAAATCATCAAGCAGCCCTATCTGCACCTGCTCCCTGATGCTCCTCAGGGCAACGTCATCAAACTGTGCTGATCTGACCCTGTCCATCAACTCAGACTGAATCTGTAAACCCCACATCTGCACCTCTATGCCTGAAACGATCACCTCGATTCCCAAACTATCCAGGTCAGCCAAAAGATGACGGTCTGATGTCAGATACATAGCCACTGGATACCTGCTCAAGGCATCTGCGACTACGTTGGCCTTCCCTGGATGGTACTGCAAGGCGATATCAAAGTCCTTCATCAGCTCGAGCCAACGTCTCTACCTCATGTTCAGCTCCTTCTGAGTGAACACGTACTTCAAGCTCTTGTGGTCAGTAAAGATCTCAACCCGCTCTCCGTACAGACACAGCTTCAGGGCAAAGATGACAGCGGCTAACTCCATATCGTGAGTCGGGTAGTTCTTCTCATGAGGACGTAACTGCCTAGATGCGTAGGCAATTACCTTCCCGTGCTGCTGAAGTACACAACCCAGACCCCGACCAGAAGCATCGCTGTAAATCGAGAAACCACCGGTCCCAGACGGCAATGTCAAGATAGAAGCTGATGTCAACCTCTTCTTCAGCTCATCGAAGGCGGCCTGACACTCCTCAGTCCAGACGAACTCCACGTCCTTTCTGGTGAGTCTAGTCATCGGCTCCGCGATCCGCGAGAAATCCTGGACGAACTTTCGATAGTAGCCCGTCAATCCCAGAAAGCTCCGAATCTTGGCAACTGTACTGGGCGTAGACCAAGACTCTACTGCAGCAATCTTTTTCTGGTCTACTGAGATCCCGTGCTCGGTCACAACATGACCCAGGAACTCGACCTGGTCCAGGAAAAACTCACACTTCGACAACTTTCCATACAACTGCTCCCTCCTCAACGTCTCGAGCACAATCCTCAGATGCTCCTCGTGCTCCTCTGGCGTCTTCGAGTAAACCAGGATGTCGTCTATGAAGACCACCACGAACTTGTCAAGGTACTGATGGAATATCTTGTTCATCAAGTTCATGAACACAGCTGGGGCGTTGGTCAACCCAAATGGCATCACTGTGAACTCGTACTGGCCGTACCGAGTCCGAAAAGCTGTCTTCGGAACGTCTTCCTTCTTCACCTTCAGCTGATGATAGCCGGATCTCAGATCTATCTTCGAAAATACCTTGGTGCCGCTCAACTGATCGAACAAGTCGTCGATCCTCGGCAATGGGTACTTATTCTTGATAGTAAGGTTGTTGAGCGCCCTGTAATCGATACACATATGTATCGTACCATCCTTCTTCGGTACAAACAGGACTGGCGCTCCCCAAGGCGATGAACTGGATCTAATGAATCCCTTGTCCTGCAGCTCGTCGACCTGCTTCTTCAGCTCCGCCAACTCGCTGTTGTTGACTCTATAGTCGTGCTAAGAAATGGGCTCAACACCTGGCACTAGGTCTATAGAGAACTCAATGTCTCTATCCGGCGGCATCCCAGGCAACTTCTCTGGAAAAACATCCATGAAATCAGCAATCAATGGATGCGGTAATGCCTGCCCCGCCAGTAGAGCTCCGCAGAACCCATCTACCGGCTCAGCTGCTCCTCTGGAAAACACAACCTCTGGCTCTCCGGGCGGCCTAAACAAAATCCTACCACCTCTACAATCTATAGTAGCATGGTGCGTGCTCAACCAATCCATTCCGAGTACCATATCGTACCTCGGAAGGGGCATTACGAGCAAGCACGCACCCAAAACTCGGCCTCCTACAGTAACTCTCCGCCCCTTGAAGATATTGTTGACCAGGATGATGCCTCCCCCGGTCAATATCTTGCAAGTCCTACCCAAGGGTTCAGCAATAATATTGTGTCTCAGAGCAAAGGAGACAGACACAAAGCTATGCGAGGCACCGGAATCAAATAAGGTAAATACAGGAAATGAATCGAGAAGAACATGACCTGCCACTACATCGCCTACTGGCTCTGCCTCCTCCTCTGCTGTCAGGGCAAACACTCTGCCCGCAGGGGCTCCCCTCTGGTGCTGCTAAAAATGCTGCTGCTGAGTCTGAAGTGGAGGACCCTTCTGTTGAACTGCTGGTCCTCTGGCTGGCTGTGCTCTGTCCTAAACTCCGCCGACTCCGCGAATACGGCAGTCCTTCAGCTGGTGATCGTACGCCCAACGGTATAAGCAGGCGCCCAATCTCTTCCTGCACACCTCTACAGTGTGCCCTGGCTTCCCGCAGAAGTTGCACTGTGTAGCTGGCCTCCGGCCCTGACCCTGACCCTGACCCTGATGCTGCTGGGCACGCGCCGGTGCCTGCTGGATCTGCAACTGAGGCTGATGCTGCTGGAACTGCCTTTGCTGGAAATATGGACGCTTCGCTGGCCCTGCACTCGAACTGGATCCCAAAGCGTCACTGCTCCTCTTCGGCTTGAGGCCGAAGTCCTCCTCCGCAATCTGAGCCTCCATCAAGATCTGCTCAAATGTCGCGTCTCGTCGCCCAGATGTGCGAGTCCGCACTGCATGGATGAGACCCCTCCTGAACTTTCGGGCCTTGCACCCCTCATCTTGAATCAAACTGGGTGCAAACCTGCTCAGGCGGAAGAACTCGGCTGCATACTCGTCCACTGACGAGTTCCCCTGCACCAAACTAACAAACTGCCCCTCCAGAGCTGTCAAGGCTACATCTGGGTAGAACTTCTCCTTAAAGAGTTTCCTGAAGTCCTCCCAAGATATACCTCTAACCGACGCACGCGGATCTGTGCGGTACCATGTCAATGCTATATCAAAGAACTGGCTCGCTGCAGAAGTCACCCACAGAGCTCTCGGAACCTCTGCCAACTCCAGACACCGCAGGACATCCTCTAGCCAGTCGTCCATGTATAGGATACCCTTGGTACCCCTGAAATCTCGCGGGTTCATATTCCGGAAGTCGAGATGCGTACCGGGCCTCCCCTGGCCCTGCTGCTGTGCTGGTGCTCCCTCAACTGTAGCCGGTGCACCTCTCTCTACTGTTGCCATAGCTAACTGGTGCGAGTTCTCCATCGTCTGTCTCAGCACCTCTGTCTGGCGCTGCTGCGTCTGCAACATCTGCTGCAGGAGGGCCATCATCTCCTAGGTGTCTGTCGGTAGCTTAGGCGGCGGTGGAAGAATGTCTGGAATGACCATTGACGGTCCCGCTGCTGGAGGTGGAAGACCTCCTGGAATCGTCGCTGCTGCTGCTGCTGCTCCCGCCGGAAGGGCAGGAACTGTGGTAGCAGCTCCCTCAGCTGTAGCTCTCGCTGCTGGAGGTGGAAGACCTCCTGGGACTGCCACTGCTACTCCTGCAGCCGGTAGTGGAAGACCTGCCGGATCGGGCCTCCCTGGTACAGCGCTAGAACCCACTGCCTGAGAGCGAGTGATCGTCATCCTGAGGATAGGTTGAGACAAGGAATCAATATGGCACATGATAGGAATATCAAAGACGGACAATTAAATTTAATACAAAAAGAATTTGTCATGGTAATCAAAAGATCAGAATCTCCTAACATGTGATTGAGTAACTCCTATCATACTCTAATCCTACATCCTAATTGCAGGCTCGTAATTAGCACTCTAAGTCGAGCACCATTACGAGTTCGTACTAGTTGCGATATTGACTTGCATGGGCCACCACAAAAACGTGTCACGACCCGCACCCTGAAGAGGGGCACGAGCACGTGGTTACGTCCAGCCTACGCCGCAGAATCGGCGGTAGAATGCTGTATATAGGGTCTGTAAATACTACAACTAAACAGATAAATGTACCTGTACAGTATATACACTCCGAACGGAGGAACAAAGCAATACTGTCTCAATCACATAATCAAAACTAAGGTAGAAAGCATGGAAAAGAGATATGATAGAATAAGCAAGAACAAGTCCAAAAATATCCACAAGTCACAGCTAACACAAAATCCAAAGTCTCAGAATAATAATAAGTATATAGAGATACTACAACAGAAATGAACTAGCTGGCTCGCAGGCCAGGCAAACCTAACTAACTAGGCTACTCCGGGTGGCGAAGTCTAGTGGCTCTATCACTAAGCAACTATCTAGGTCCAGTCCATCAGACTCTATCCCGTAGTAAGTCGGGCAATCAGCCTCTAAATCATCTGTAAAATTTGTCAACGGTATCCTGTCAGAAAAATGAGCAAGTACAAACACCAACAGCAGTTCCATATGAATTGAGAAATACTATAAGAGACAGTAATAATGAAATACAAGACAAAGATATTGGCGACTTGCGAACCATTTGAAAGCAGAGTTACAACCCTTAAACCAAACAAGGACCGTGGTTGTAACCCTTCTTTCAAACAGAACTTAGTCCCATAACCAAGGCACAGTATAAAAGACAGATAGAGCATATGAGAATGAATCATAGCATAGTGAAAGTACAGTAAGTAAAGCTGAAACTGGAATATAAGACATGACAAATAAAGTAAAAAGGTGTTTTGAATTATTAGAGCGATATGATGATCGGCTAGGTAAGCAAGAGCTGGTTATCCACTTGGCCCGGCAATCCGCGGTGTACTCAACGGAGAATCATGCCGTCCAACCTGGATAACTGGTAATGGGGTCTCTGCAACACCCTACGTGAGGCGAGGGTGATGCTAGCAATGTATAGTTACAGGAAGGCTTGATCACATAACCCCTAATAATTCCTCCATCCTCGAATAGTATAAATGGATCCGGTCATGGCACGTCATGACGCGGGATTCCCTAAGAGGGGAGCAAGTCCTCTTCAGGAATCGGCATCCATACAAGTACAAGAATCAAGACCAAGCAAGTACCGGTATCCCAAGAAATCCAGGAATGACATCTCATGACCAGAATCCGATAATACTAGTCCGTGAACTATCGTGTCGAGAATCTAGTAAGACACTACGACTGAATCGGATATAGTAGATATCAAGACAATGAAAACTATCAATGAATGTACTCGCCTGTGGTCCTGAGCTGATAGAGTGAACAGACGCTCAGAGCGATCACAGACCTAAGATAAGATACTATGAGTCAAACAGGACTAAATACTGAAAAGGAAACTAATACAAGTCATGAATGCAAGTCTAAGTCAAAACTAGGTCAATCTAGGTCTAACTGAGTTATACTAGGCCATACTGGTTCATACAAGGTCATACTAGATCATTGGGAGTCATTCCAAGTCAAACTAGGTCAATCGGGATCAACGGTTGACTTACAGTTGACTTTTGGTCAAAAAGTCAACTCTGGTCAACTCTAGGTCAACCCTAGGTCAAACTGGTCTAATGTTGACCAACTGTTGACTTTCAGTCAACTGGTCAACTCTGGGTTGGTTTCGGTCAAATCGGGTCGTTTTAAGGCTAAGTTTGACTCTCGGTTGATTTTTGTTGACTTTTGGTCAAAAAGGTCAACCGACGTCAAGACTAGTCTTAGAGTACCATAATTGATCATTACCAACCACGGGAATCAAGTTCTAACTCTACCTTAGGCTTCTAACACAAGTATCCTATTTCTAGGCAAAACTAGCATTTACCCTTCTAAGGTAAATCCCGATACCTTGTCAAATACCAATGAAACCTTGCAAATACCCATGGAACTAGCCTAGGCTCCTTAGGGTAGCTAGATATCAACCTATCTAAGGTTTACCTACCAAGAAATTTGGGTATCCTAGTTATCTAGGTCATGTTAGGATACGGGGTATAGGTTTACCCTATTACCTATCCTATGGCATGAATTTACCCTTTTCTATACCACACTCACCCCACCACTCATACACAACACTCACAAGACACCTCTCCCTCTCATAGACTTCTCTATAAGTTTCCTAATAGATTTAGACACTAGGCTAACCTATAGGCATCACTACATATACTAGGCTTCCTTACACACAATATCTCACATATATACACACACACTCATTGGAAATTATGGGCTGATTTGGAAGGCAATAATGGACAGATTTTTGGTGTTCAAGGACTGATTTTGATGGTGGCACTTGGACAGCCATTTAGGCTCATCAATGGGCTGATTTGGAGTAAAATAGGACTGTTATTTGGAGGGTCATATGGGGCTTTACTAGGCTGTTCTTGACAGCACTTAGGGGGATGTTTGGGACAAAAGGACAGCCACATAGGGCATGTATGGGGACTGTCAAGAGCTGGAAATGGGGGACTGAAATAGTGTGTTAAATGGGACTGGTTTTCAGTCCAAATGGACTGTTTAAGCAGTGAAGGGCAGCCATGTAATGGGGCAAACCTGGGCTGAAACAGGGACAAAAATATAGGTGTTTAGGACCATGTTTTAGGGGTGAAAGACAGTCAAGAATAGGCTAAAACCTGGGCATATTTTGGGCTGGAAATGGACAGTCCAATATTGGTTTGTATGGGCTGTTCCTAGATGGTTTAGATGGCAATTTGGACAGCCATCCCATGGCTCTAGAGGACAGAAAATGTGGGGACTGTTTTGTGGTTTAATGGGCTGATTTGTGAGACTAGGAAGGGGTGTATATGACAGTTATATGGACTGAAATCAAGGGGCTAAGGGGACAGCCACATTTGGAAAAATGGGACTGTCAAATGGACAGTCCAGTGCTGCTGTAGCAGCAGGACAATGGGGTTTTCTCTACCCCCTCCTCATTACTCCACTTCACACACCCACAAAATCACTAATAGCCTCTCACATTCCCTCCTTAACATCTAACAAATCACCCTCCAAATACACAACACTCACACACAACCCTTGGCCAACCTGCTGCCCATTTCAATCCCACACAAAGACACACACAACACTATATATATATATATATATATATTTTTTTTTTTTTTGGAATAAGGTAAAATTTTATTCCTCGCGAATCGCGGTATAGGTAATACGGTACAAAATCACACAGACTCCCCAATGACTCATGGGGTCAAAACGGATACATCAAAGTCAATATTGTGCAGAATCCCAATCGGAGGGGTAATCAGACCCTCGAAAAAGCGCCTGTTCCTCTCCCTCCAGACATGCCAGACAGTAGCAGAGAGTCGCAATCTAGCTTGTCTGGCCTATCCAGCATCCATACCCCTGCGATCCCTGATCCAGCTAAGGATTCCTCTAATATCTCTGACGCTGCCAGCACCTCCCAGATACCTCCTGCACTGCTCCGACCAAATATGCCAAGCGAGAGGGCACTCAAAAATAGGTGGGTCATAGACTCGTCCACGTCAGAGCATAGAAGACACCTCGAGTCTGGAATGGGCACCCCAAACCTAATCAGTCTATCTCTCGTCATCAATCTCCCGAGCATCAACCTGTAAGAACAGAGCTGCATCTTCCGAGAAGTCCCTTTTCCCCAGATGAAATCAATATCCTATATCCTGTCATGCCGAGTCCTAACCAAGTCATAACAACTCTTGAAACTGAACCTGCCAGGCCCCCCAGAAGAGGCATGGCCAACCCAGTTCCAAGTGTCCCGAGACTGGCTAGTATCAATAGAAATAGTCCGGATCTCCTCGCCAAGCTGAGCTGTGAAAGTGTAAAGCTCCGGTCTCCAAGCACCATCTCGAATGATCAGACTGCACTTCAGCCCTCGCGAGGCCTCTCTATCATGCAGCGGTCCCAAATACTCCAGAAGGGAACGATTGCCCAACCATGGGTCGAGCCAGAGATCAGTGGAGGAACCATCCCTCATGGATCGGCAGATAGCAGTCTGTAGAACGGGTCTACATTTAAGGATAGCCTTAAATGTGGCCGAGAAATTACTATCAATCCTGCTCGTCCAGAAATTGGACCTCCTCAGGTATCTGCTCGCCATCCAGTCTGCCCAAAGTGACCCCCCGCCAATGAACTGCCACGCCATCTTCACCCTAGCAGCCTCCTTCATAGCTCGGAGAGATCTCAACCCCACTCCCCCTTCCCCCCGAGGCCGGCAAAGTTGAGTCCACGAAATCGCATGTATGCCCCCCCTCCAAAGAAAGTCTGCACACATGGACTCCACCTTCGTGATAGTAGCCACAGGGATCTGGATCGACTGCAGCCAGAACATAGCAATGCCAGCAATGACAGATCTCAACAGCTCAATCCTGCCACCAAAAGATAGTCCTGCAGCCTGCCAGCCTTCCACCCTCTTCTTAGTGAACTCCACCAAACTCTGGCAATCCTGCTCCCTAGCATAATTCACCGTCAGAGGGACTCCCAGGTACTTCACCGGCAGCTCACCTTTCTCCACTCCCAGAACCAGAGCCCGCTCCTCCTTCTGAGGGCAACTAGAGCTGAAATAAACTCTACTTTTCTCTCTATTAAGCTTCAGCCCCGAGAGCCTCCCGAACTCCTCCATAATGTCAGATAGAGCCCTCATCCCTCCCATGGACGGTCGGAGAAGCACCAGTAGATCATCTGCATAAATCAAGTGCGAGACCACCGGATGGACAAGTCTAAATAGAGGAACAATCCGCCAGCTGTGCACTGCCAGGTCCATCAAGCACGTAAAATACTCCATCACCAGGGTGAACAGGTACGGGGACAAAGGGTCGCCCTGCCGCAAGCCTCTGGAGCTGCTAAAGAATCCATACAGAGTGCCCTGTATAAGAACCGAGAAAGTGGGGGAGCAAATGCACTCCCTCACCCTCGCAACCCACCTCTCATCGAATCCCATGGCTAGCATAAGCTGGCAGAGAAAGTCCCTGTTAACAGTATCATACGCCTTTCTCAGATCCAACTTCACACAGGCCTTCATCCCCCCAGGCTTGTTGAACTCACGCACCATCTCATGAGCAAGAAGGCTGTGCTCAGCAATCGATCGACCCTTAATGAAGGCCGCCTGATTCCGAGATACCAATCCCTGCATAATCCCCTCCATCCTCCGACACATAAGATGAGTAATTATCTTATAAAGATAATTACAGCATGCAATCGGTCTGAAATCTGCCAGAGATGTCGCACCCTCCTTCTTCGGAACCAGGGTCAGGAAAGTATGATTAAGCTCCTTCAGAAGCTTTCCTGACAAGAAGAATTCCTGAACCGCCTCAAGAACTGGGAGCTTCAAAGCTCCCCAATGTCTCCGAAAGAACCCACTGGAGAAGCCATCTGGCCCTGGCTCTGTTGGGATCAGCCTTCATCACAATGTCCTCGATCTCCTCCATCCGAATCGGGGCCAAGAGATGCCTATTCCCATGTTGCGTCACCAACCTCTTAGGAATCAGAGGTGGGAACGTAGTGGGATAGTCCTCCTGATGATACAAGTCCCGATAAAACCTGACAGCTTCTCTCTGGATCTCCACCGGATCCCCTACCAACTTGCCCTCGCCATCCAGAAGTCTGGGAATACTATTCCGGTGCTGTCGAGTCCGGATAACATCATAAAAGAACTTAGTGCATCTGTCCCCATCCTTGAGCCATGAGCATTTCGCCCTCTGAGCCGCACTAATCTCCTCCTGGAGTCTCAAGGAATTGACTTCTGCACTAAGATCCTTCTCTCTGGCCGCCAGCTCCCCACACAAGATGTCAGCCTGTAGGGCCTCCTGAACCTCCCGAAGCTCAGCCTCCTTGTCTGCCAGGGAGGAACGCGGCTTCCGCTTCACCCAGTCCCGAATACCCCTCTTCACCTGCTTGAGCTTGTGGACCATGCGAAACTGAGCAGTGCCCCCCCGGGAGTCCAGCAGACCTCTCGCAACCACCTCCTCATAATCCGCCGAGAGGTACCAACTGTTGTTATATCTGAACGGTCTAGCTTTCCAGGTGGCTCTCTCCAATAAACCTACCCGAATAGGAGAGTGATCACTCGTCTCAGCCGCTAGCCCCTCCGCCACAGCATTAGGGTAATAGCGAAACCATTCACTATTCCCCAAGGCTCTATCCAGCTGACATGCAATCCTGCCCTTGGACGCCTTGTTGTGCTAGGTCCAAATGTGCCCTGCTCTCTCCAGCCCCCTCAGCCCCGAGATGAGAAGGCACCTCTGAAAGTCATAAAGAATCGAGTCCTGGACCGGACGTCCCCCCACTTTTTCATGCCTATAAAGCAAGGCATTGAAGTCCCCCATAATAAGCAATGGAAGGTGTTGGGAATCCGCCATCTGGCCAAGCCGAGCAATATCCTCCCAGAGGGACTCACGACGCTTCCTGTCATTATGCCCATAGATAGCACCCAAGAGGAATCTAAAGCCACCTTTGTTCACCAGAAGTATACCAATGATCTGCTGAGTCTTCAGAACCAGGTCCCCTTCCCAGCTATCTTTACTCCATCTAACCCAGATCCTCGCCATGTCGCAAATGTCCAGGTTATGAATGTGAGCCCAAGTCGCCGTGTTCCGCCGATCAAGCACTGCTTCCTTCCGGATCTTTGTTTCCAGCAGAATAGCAATATCACACTTCTCCCTTCTCAAAACCCCACTGATCTCCCTCCAACGCCCAATAGAACACCCCCCTCTGATGTTCCAGGCGAGGACCGACATTAATTAACTAATGAGGGGTCCCCCTGAACACCATCAGAACAGGCACCCGAGGGAAGTGCCCCGTCCATAAGATCAATATCCTCTCCTATCGCTGCAGCCGGAGCCTCACCTCCAACCTCCAGACCCTTCCCTCCCACAGTGGGAGGGGCAAGGTGGGCCTGTATCCTGGATAGCGTCAGATCCCAAGTTGGGTTGACACAGGTGTCCTGCTCCAGGCCCTCCTGCTGAAGGACATCGTCACGCGGGGCCGGCGCATGCCGCTTCCTACTATACACCTGCTCCACCACCGGGGTAGCCCCGCCAGCCCCCTGACTGCTACTAAGTAATCCCATGGATCTGGTCAACACACTCCTCTGTGGTTGAAATGGAACCACGGCACCCGTCATACTCGCCACCCGCTGTGGATCATCGGTCGCTGAGTCACCTGCCAAATCCATCATAGTGTCCTCCTCCTGACTATCTGTAGCCCCACCTCCAGCATCAGCTCCAGGAACCGGCCCCTGTGTAGTCGCCGCCGACCTGACTACCGAGTCCGAGCTCCGTCTCCTCTGCGTGCACGCACTATCTACATGGCCAAAACACTCACATGAGGAACACATTGGGGGCACCCAGTCGTACTCCACCACCTGTGTCAGCACCTCCCCTGATGCTACCTCATACTCCAATAGGCTCGGAAGCTCCGACCCCGCCGTAATCTCCACAAAGATCCTGGCGTACATCAATCTCGTGCGGTAGGTGGTAGCCTCATCTGCCTTGATCGGCCTCCCAACCAAACTAGCCAACCTCATGAGAAGCGGAACACTCCAGTATTTCACTGGAAACTCGGGGAAACGAATCCATACAGGAATCGCGTTCAGAACCTCCTTCTCACACCGCAGGTCCAGAGTCCATTCCTTCAAGATGATCAGCCTCCCATCAAATGACCATGGTCCGCCCTGAGTGATCCTGATAACATCCTCCGCCAGCCCAAATTTCACAAAGTAGAAACCATTTTCCCTTGAGAAGATCTCCATGCTTCCTTTAGGCCGCCAAACCCTCTCCGCATATCCTCTGATTTGCCCGTAGAAGGGCTTGCTACCAAGCACATACATCACCAGAGTATTCTGCCAAAACTCCGTCACCTCCGCTATCTCCTCTGCTGGGAAAACAGCCCGAAAACCTCCACCAACCTTCTTTGGTGCCACGTACTCCATAGAGGACGCGGACTTCGCCGCCGTCGGTATGCACACCTCCTTCCATGATCGTGGTTGTTGCGGCACGACCCTGGAAGACACCGTGGCAGGATTCCCCTGTTGTCCGCTACCTCCTCCAGCAACTCCTTTCCCTTTCTCGGCCGCCGACGCCCTCGGTCTCCAGGCAGTTCCACTACTCCTCAAGCCTCCCCCTAGCCGTCGGGGATCCCCATGACCACTCCCAATCTTGTTTCCTGTCCTCCCTGGAGTCACCCGACCCACCGATTGAGATGCCGGTAGCCTTCTCCCTGGTTGACGCCTTCTGGTCACCGTAGTCCACCCCTCGTCACCCGTTCCAGACCCGTTCCCAGATCCAGATCCAGATCCAGAACAGAACTCGAAGATCCTACCGGAGGCAAAACCACCTTCGGCCGCCCCCCGCCCCCCCCAACCCGGGGGGGTCCCCCCTCTTCCCACCACCGACCCCCCCCCCCCCCGCCTGGGGGGGTCCCACCTCCGTCCGCCGTCGACCCCCCCCCCGCCTGGGGGGGTCCCGCCTCCGGTTGCAGCCGCCTCCCCCCCCCGCCTGGGGGGGTCCCCCCCTGTCCGCCACCGACCCCCCCTGCCTGGGAGGGTCCCGTCCAACTCAGTCGCCGACCCCCCCCCCGCCCGGGGGGGTCCCACCTGCCGATCCACCCCCACCCGGGGGGGTGGGCTTCTTGGGTCGGTCGCCATGCCGCTTCCCCTTCACCCCATAGGGATCCGGGGGGCGGGGAGGAGGTGCAATCGCCTCCAATGTCGAAACCCTAGCAGAGCTCTTTTCTCTCATGTCTTGTTACACTAAATTATATATATATATATATATATATATATATATATATATATATATATATATATATATATATATATATATATCCCATTTATAAACCACATATATATATCACTATATATATTTATATATACATAGACCAATAGGTATGAACCCATAGGTATACACACATACCCATGGCCTCCCATGGCCGAACCTGTGTTCTCTCCCCACACCAAAACACCACACAATATTCATATATATATAAATACATATAGGAATGAATATGATACATATTGATACATGGAAAAACTCATTCTAAAACATGTCAAAATCTGGAATATTAATGAGAACAACCCAAAAACAATATTAAAACAATATCCATGTGTCCAAAAGAGGGTTTTTCCTATTGGGACACAATCCTACATGTGGACACCCCTAGAAATATCTAAAGGACACAAAAATGGTCTCTAATGGGGACACCACCATGGGAATCATTCCTAATGGATTCCTAACCAATCTACATGAGAAGAGAAATAGATTTGGAGAAGAAAATACCAAGTTTGGAGAAGAAATCAATGGTGAGCTTCAAAAGTGGATGGAGCCTTTGGAGAAGAAGAAGAAAAAGTGGATGAGAATGAAATGGAAATGGTTTCTCTCTCCTCCCCATCCCCACATGATGTGGCCGGCCAAAGCAAGGGTTTTGTCCTATTTAGGAAATTACAAGTTTGCCCTCCTATTTGTTCTATTAGTCCTACACAAGGTTGCTTAGGGTTTGAGGGTTAAAAATGTAAATCTAGTGTTCTAATTAGCTCTAACCTAATCCATGGAGTCATGATAAATCCCTCTAACTTTTGATGGTAATATTGTGGGCCATGGCTAGCTAGTGTGTGGGCCCGCTAAGGTCAAAATATCCCGGGTTCCCGAAACAAGTCAAAACAAGTCGGAATGAGTTGAAATTCGAACCCGATTCAAATAACCCCAAAATAATACAAATAATAAATAAATAATTTAAAAATAATTTTTAAAGTGGAAAATTACCAAAATACCCCTGTTTGTGAAAACTGGGGGTGACAGGATAGCTGGCATGGGCTTATCGGGACAGAGACAGGTTTCTCGCCATATCTAAGAGATATACCTGTCTGTCTTTAAAGGCCCAAGATTTTTATTTCGTCTTAGGCTGAGAACCATTATCAATGGCCTCACCAAATAAAAAAGCTGGTTTCTTATGAGAAACCTGATCCACAAATAGGAAAGGTTCACCGTTCATTAAGCATAGCAAAGTCCTTTCATCTTGGTACTCTAAGAGAGCTCGCCTGGTAGCCGGTTCGTTAGGGTCAAACTGCAAAAATGAGATATGTGACAGGTCTTCCTGGTATTCTGATACACGGAAAGCAGAAGCCAGTATCTCAGCATTGGAGTCTTCCCCGAGGTCAACTGCAAAAAGGAAACGAGCGTTAAAATCATAAAGAAATATTCTTACAAATTAAGATAATTTAAGTGATTTTTAGCTCTGCGCAAATCATGGATGTTGCAAGAGTTCTAGTCTTTAGTTTGCGCATGTAGCATAACAATTCCTAGTTTGTGTATACAGTATGACAACTCCTAGTTTGCACATGTAGTATGACAATTTTTAGTTTGCGTGTGTAGTATGATAGTTCCTAGTTTGCACATGCAGTATGACAATCCCTAGTTTGCACATGAAGTATGACAATCCCTAGTTTGCACATGAAGTATGACAATTCCTAGTTTGTGCATGCAGTATGACAATTCCTAGTTTGCGCATGTAGTATGACAATCCCTAGTTTGCGCATGCAGTACGACAGTTCTTAGTTTGTGCATACAATATGACAGTTCGTGATTTGTGCATACATCAAGCAGTTCTGTTTCGCGCAACATGATAATATGTGCACTATTTTTCGAATCATAACACAAAGTGCGCCACGCACTTTGAGTAAACAAAGAGTACGCAATTCATGATTGATGTATTTTGGCCAATACTCTGAAAGAGGTGGAACGTTATAAAATTGGAGTAGCGGCAACCAACACTCTGAAAGAGGCGGTTAACACTGGTTATGGTTTGCGCTGTAAACGAATGGCGCTGGCCATGGTTCGTCCTCCCCGACTGATCCTTTACCTTTGAAGGCAGGGTTAGCCTCTTCGGCTCTCATCGACGGTGGCGCGTGTCTTGGCGCCCTCAGTGATGGAGCTTGCGACGAAGCTCTGGCAATGTTCTTGCCTTTCTCCGTTGCGGATCTCTTTAGCGCCATTGATCTTGGTTGAAGAAACCATCGAAGACTCTAAGGAAGAAGATGCTTGGGAGAGAAGAAATTTTTTGAGAGAAGAACTCTCTCTCTCCTTTCAATGGGCTATTTATAGCCAAAATCTATATGTAACGGCTGCACAAATCCCACACGAAATGGTGGGTCGGTTGGGATTTCGTGCGCATGCAAAATCTTTTGAAACGCCTCTTATTCAAAGTATTTCAAACTTCAAAAATTTTGAAATTTGAAGGGGTCTTATAGAAGCTTTAAAAAAAATATTAAAACAGTGCATAGCACCATTTACAGATAGCACATAGTACAATTTATTAAATGGTGCCCAGTATTCAAAGGGTGCTTGTCATCAATTAGCGCTGGACATCAGATAGCACAGGCAGCCACATGGCGAGCTTCCTCGAGAAGCTGAGTCGTCAGTCATAATGACTAACAACGTAACAGTTGAGAAAAATCCTTTCCAATCCCGAGCGCATGGCGCTCGAGAAGGATTGTGTCAGATCCATCATAATGATAACTATATGTTACTTTGCGCCATTTATCATTGGCGCAAAGTGACCAATTTCGTACATAATCAATGCTCGGCGTGTTCCATAATTGGCACCCATCAACAGTATGCGCCATTTATCAACTGGCGTCAATCAGTCAACTATCATCTAGAAGCAGTTAAAGATGACGTGGCACGCATGCCACTAATCTCGAATAACATACATACGACACTGCCCACGACCAAGCGCATGTCACTTGCAGAATGACATACGTCCTATGCGGTTAAGCTAAACGTTCGTACAAATGTGTGAAACAGAACATGGTACACCAAACAGTGCACAAATCAACATACTTTTGTACCGTGCGTTAATCATTGTAACTGCCTAGCAGTTATCTTAAAAATCTATAAAAGGAGTTCCAAATCACTTCTCAGGGGATCATTAGTGATCATTGTCTCTTTATAAGAATTCTCGGCACTTCATCATCGCTTCTGCAGCACGTTCAAGAGATTTTCTTCTCCGATATCGCATTGTCCAAGGGATAAAGTGACCGTCCTCTGATCAGATTCCTATAGTTTTACTTCCCCAGAATCAAATTGTACTCTTGTACTTTTCTTTCTTAGTTTGTAGTTAAGTTTTCTCGGAAAACTTTTGTTTTTGCAAACATGGGGTGATAAAAATTACTAGTGCTCAAAATAATTCAAGATTATTGTCAATTGTTTCCAGTAAATCAGCAAGTTCAAGGATGAACTTCTGGAAGCTCATTATTGCCTTGCTTTTGTAGCAATCACTATTGTTAAACTAGTATAATGTTTCTATCACATTTCTGTAACAAACTAACACAATGCTCATGTCTATCGGCTGGTCAGGAGAGCATATAGGTGGTATTATTTATTCTTTCTCTCATACTAAACTATAGCATCTCTATATAGAGGAACCAAGTTTCATCAGTTACGAGTTTGTTTGTCTGGTTCATAATGTAAAATCACGAGTTCGGACTCGGACTTTCTATCTGCAGACTACCTAGAGACCTCATTGAATAATCGAAAAGCAAGCAAGCAGCACAAAATGCCTATGCCATAGCAGGATCTCATATAGTGGATTAAACACTAATATGAAACTAGTGCATTCAACTAAATATTAACAAATGCAGTTAAGTGCACAAGTCAGGATCAGAACAGACAACAATTGGTGATGATTTAACTCACCTTGTAACACCCCTATCCCATAGCCCCCTATGTAATTACCAAGTAATCCAACTTGTGGTCCCACATAACTGTGATGCGATTATGTGACTATCGTGACCCGCCACCTGTAACATTCCTCTTCCGATATCGGTATTCATACAAATACGTGTATGTAATTTATACTTTTCTCGTGTTTTTTTTTGTGATGCGTAATTTCAGTATCTTGATCGAGATAATGAATTTTATCTTAATGCATGAATTCATGTAACCGATGGTATACCATGATCCTCGTGGATCAAGCTCTCGACCATCGATATTGTATTTTGATTGTATTCATGTATTTTTGTTTGGCAAGTTTTTTTTTGAGTTTTTTACAATTAGCATACATCGAGTATAGCACGGGTGTACCTCTTAAGATACTCGCAGGATTTTTGAATTGATGAATGACTTATGCAACTAGTAATTATTCCTTAGTTTTCTTGAGTTAGCATGCTAGCATATAGATCCCCAGAGACTAGTAAAGACCTATGACATGCTCATGTATCTCGACTAAGTCCCACAAGTAGAACGATACCTTGGAATTAGGGTTCCTTAATTTTTATTTTGTTCATGGTGATTTTTCTCAATACAGAGCACCTGTATATAAGTTGTGACCGTTGGATCTAAATCATGTATATATATATATATATATATATATATATATATATATATATATATATATATATATATATATATATAATCAGGTGGTAGCGTGAGGCGATATCAGGCAAAGCTACGTTGGGGTGCAGCTCGATTGGAGGTGCATTTTCACTAGGACATGCAAGTCCTTGTCTGTCAACCTACTGTGGAATCAAGAAGCGCTTGGACTATGGGGATCCGTTACCAGAGAATCATGCAACAACGAGGGCACCGTCGTAGGCAGAGACGACGGCGTAGGCGTTGGAAGGGTTGCAGGTGATAGAGTAGACGACATTGGTAGTCTGTTGGATCTGGACTCGAGTAGGCAGAGGAGGATGCTGAGGATGCCATGCTGAAAGAGGGCTTTATGGGAGGGGACGAAGGACGAGGAAAGGAGGTAGGTGGTAGCTTGGTGGTAGCGGAGGGAGGGTAAATGAGACACACAACTAGTTTAATATCTTCTTAAAGGCGAATATTTATATTTCCTAAAGTATATCTTTAAATAAAATTTATATTTAATATACTCTATAACATATAATTTTTGAATAAGATGAATGTATTTATAGAAAAGACGGCCTCTACAGACTAGAATACTGAGGGTACTGGTGGTCCTCTCACCGAACCATATTACAACTCAAACCGAACAGAATACTACTACAAAAGTTCAGGAGTTCAGCGATGGCAT
>JANAVB010010662.1:0-22058 GCA_029216955.1 Iris pallida
CGTATGGCACATCTGAAGGAGCGGAACATGTCACGCCCGCTCCCGTAGGAGCGATCGTCCTCGCTAAGGCGTGATGCCGCACGAGCCTTGATTGCGCTCGTGCAAGGCAGGTTCCATAACGGCCGATTTCAGCGGCTGCGACGGGGTCGTCGCACAGAAGTCCCAAGCAGAGACATTGAATAACAGCAGCGGAATTTATAACAAAACACAAGTCATTCAAAGAAGCTCTTTATTGATATTGAAACAAGGTTACATTTGGGGCGCAGGCCAAGATTACAATCACTCAAGCTCACTCTTCTCACGTTACAAGCACTCAGCTCTCTCTCACTCTCAATAGATTGTCGATCCAACAGAAGCTTCGGAAGGCGATGTCCATACATTATGTCCCGTATAAGTCTTTTCTCCATGCGGCCGCACGCTTCGAATCGCCAAGGAACTCCGTGCCTCGACGCATCCAAACGAGCTCCGCGCCACGAGCTTCTACCTGTGCCTGCACATGTAAACTATGTGGGTGTCAGTACTCAACTGTACTGGTGGAATGAGCTCCTCGCCCACCCATACAAAACCAACACGTTTACTTTACTTTGTGCAACATAGTCCCCTTTTTTATTGTCTTTCTACTCTTGTCTTAGGATCAATTTTAGGACCGACACCTTGGCCTATTATGTGTCTCTAGACCATCCCGTGCTTGCAACATTATCGTTAACCTATCGAGTCGTGTTTGCTTTTCGGCCAAAATCAGAGACGCAGCAACATGATAGACTCCTTTTTTTTCATGTGACCGAGCTACAAAACCCATATTGAGGTCGTGCCTCGTAACTCACTATGATTTAACCATATCGCCGCTTCGCGGCCCGTGCTACTTTGATCACCAACCGACCCAATCAAGGCTTGTGAATCTTAGTGTCACTCAACCAACTTTGCCTTGCGGCGGTTTCCCGACTTAAACTCACACAACTCAACCAACTTATGCAACTTATATGCCGACAACTCAAGACTCGACGCCACATCTCGTGCCGAAGCACGTCGCCTATGTTGTAGCCATTCTTAAGCCCAGACATTTGTATTCTAACTTTGTATACACATTCAACAACTCAACTCAATCCAAAGGCACTCACGCGGATTGCCGCCATGCCGACTCATCTATATGATTTGGTCACTGACTCCCAGAGCCATTGTGGACTCCTTTTTAGCTGAGTATAGGATGGACCGGTTTGGGTAGCTAGCCCTAATCCGCGTCCACCGAATACTTTGCCCCAGGCGCAGCTATTTAGGCTCCCAGAGCCATAATTGTTTCCCTTTTTGCCCGCAACGGTCCCGTGGCGCCACAGGTTGCCGTGCGGGGAAACTCTACCTTGTCGACAAGTTGTTCATGACCATGCAAGACTCGACTCAAACTGACGTCTCACACAGTCATTGTACCTCTAGTGTTACCATCTCTTCAGGGCTAAATTCAATACTTCTCACATCTGAGATCTTGCATCGACGACCCGTAGTCGCGAGCATTCTTCTTCTTGCCTCAACGACCCAGTCGTGAGCATTCTTCTTTCTTTCTTGCCCTATCATTTTACTCAACTCAAGAACAACTATTTAGACATTTTCCAACTCAATGAATCAACCGTGGCCCGTGCCTTAAAATACTAGGACCGTGCCATCGTCTTAAACTAACTTGAAACTCTATGTGACACCACTGCCCAAGTCGTGGTTGTACCCAGCCGTTAAACTTATAGGACCGTCCTTGGAATGACTTAGGTCGACCACCATCACTTTGCCTAACTTCACCAAGCCTACAACTTAACTCAAGGGACGAGCAAAGGCTATGCCAAGCCTTGCATCATGGAAGCGTGCATGCTTTATCGAGCATTTACGCGGGCGACGCCTATGACTTAGGCTACGTTCATAACTTTGCCTACTCAACCAACTTTCCTTCTCCCAAGCCACGGGACGAAGGATCGAGTGTCATTTTCAAAGCACGCCGTGCACCAACTCTAAGCCGACCGTTGGACCTTTTCATATTCTATCTCAATTCGACCCGTCGGGATTACTCCCTTTTGCTATGTGGATTCATCTCTTTTATTATTAAGCCTACTTGTGCAAGTTGAAAACATGCGATTTATTAAGTGAAGGCAAAGATGAGACGAGTTCACCGAAACTACCCCACCTGAGCGAGCGGTCGTCTCGACCGAGCGATGTCTCTGAGCAGCCGTTGCAAGGCTAAGTTCGAACGCCGTCGGCGTTCCTATTCCTCCGATTGACTGAGCGGGACTGGACACTACATCATATACCACTCAGAAAAAGTTTCGTCCTCGAAACTAACTGAGTACACTTATCACTCATCACTTTACTCGACATTCTAGAACTCTCGCATACATACGCATATGCGTTTTCTCAATCCGAGCCACGCTCGCACTACCCTCAATCTTTTCTTCAAAACTTACGATCTCAAAATCTCCGACACTTTCCTGTTCCTCAAGTCTCACTTGAATTCAACGTATCACTTAGTATGGATCGTGCACATATTTTAGGCGTCTCCAAAATACATGCATTTCAACCAAGCCTCGTGATAGCAAATTCTGCCATTACCACTCGAGTCGGATCGTGCACGCATTCAAGCGTCCTTGATATACATGCATGTCAGCCGAGGCTTATGAGTGGTATTTTCATATTCCCGAATCATTCCATTCGTCAATACCCATATCCCAACCAATCAATCCTCGAGATCACTCGCACCGATACTAACTCTCGCAACATGGACGTCTTGTCTAACCGCTAGGCTATGTCTTTTAGGCTATAGTCAATCCGTTAGTATTGGAATCATAGTTCCCAAACAACAATATCAACACTGACCCCATCCTAAGGCCAAACCAAGTTGATAGTACGAGGTTTTCTACCCAAACTCGCATCACTCCGATTTCTAAACAACGAACACCGATTCCCTACACGCATCTCAACATTCGTCGTACGGGGTCTGAGTCATTCAGCAAAGCCATCCTACGACAACTTACGTTCAACTAATTCCACGACATCTCAATATCGCTCGTTCAACAAACCATCTTCGCATAGTCTCTCTCTTCGAACACGTTCGACATAATCCGTCTATCATCCCTTCCAAGTCAAGCACGCTACGACACAATCCATCGCTAAACCATAATTCACATTTCATATTCCCTAAGTCATTCATCCCAACTCACGTATCCGATCATGAGGTCGTCTAGCTCAACAATATGTTGCGCCCCGATCTCACGCGATTCAAATTATCCACGGTGGGCATGAATCACCATGCACGCTCCCGCGGGATAGTCATCATCATCGGGACGTAACTCTTGTTTTGGTGTCTAGACTAATTCATTCTCGATGCGCGGATTGGACCTACTCAATCCTCAAGTTTATTTCATTCATCAATCGCAAGTCTAAACATCCTCGAATTTTTCTTTGCATCAAACCGACAAGTCGAGACAATCAAAGTTGCCGCGTCCTGATTTTTCCGAGTTCGATCATTCCCGCGACATGAATCACCATGTCAGCGCTCACGCGGAACGATCGCCTTAAATCCAACGCGACGCATGTGCGAGGCTAGAGTTGCGCTCGCGCAAGACAAGAATGTCGACGCTGCGGTTATCCGCGTAACCATCAAGACACTTTCATTTTCATCCGACATTCATCTCAATCAAAATCCTAAGCATACATCCAATCGAACAATAACACTTGCACGATCGTCATTCGCCGAGTTAGAGTACCCCCGAGTTATCGCATAGCGATCTTTGATACGCCTCAATACCATCGACGATATGCGTAACCTGACGATCTTCCTTTGCAACAAATTTTGAGTCGTGGAAATGGTGTTATCATCCGACTGGATAATCTCCTCGACATTCAATTCAAGTTCTATCATTATCCCTCGAATCATTCACAACATCAAATTCCTCAAACCCAAATTCACGTATTCGTTCATCCCTTTATCTTAAGTCATCGAGCAACATTCAATACAATCCTTAGAGTCATTGTGTAACTTCAAAATTCAACATTTCATGCACGCTATCTTCCTGTCGTGCCAACTTTTTGTATACGATCCGCACCAATTTCCTCGATCAAGTCATCCATTCGTACACCCTAACTTTTTCTTCGATTCGATTTCACCTACTCAATCGTTTTCCGCGTTTCATACTTCGCACAATCCTCAATCCTGTGCACGTCCCGTGCACGTCAATTTCTAATTTGTTCGAATCACACATCGCCAAATCTTTTAAGACTATAACTTGTTCAACGATACTCAATCTACGGCTTTGCATATGTGCGACGCTTGATGATAGACTCACCGACACCCCAAATCCTCAATCGATCGATCGACATCCCTGAGGCTATCGCATACACCACTCAGGGATGAAGTCATTCAACTAATCCTCAAGTATCATTTGAATCAAAATCGGCTTATTGAATCCCGTTCGAACCATTCCTCTATTTCAAGCACGCACATCTATATCTCACCGACGTTATCGTCGCTCGATAGCGCCCCTTTCGATAGTTATCTCTCTTTTACTCAATCGAGTTCAACTCATTCTTGCTCGACACAATTCGAATCCCGCACTCGACTTTTCTAAGGTCGACACAACTTTTTGGTGTATATGCCCAGCCCGACTTAGCCAACCGTGTTTACGCGAACCATCTTTTTGTTTTATCAAAAACTGTTCTCCTACGTTTTGCAAAATAGTTAGACTTATTGTATGGACATCCCGTGGGACGATTGAGAGAGAGCGCACCAACGATATCAATATGAGGAAGCAACATTCAGAGTTTTGCGGAAGCAACGAGTTAAAGAATTCAATTGATAGTCCAAGGACGTAAAGCCGTGCTCTGATACCATTATGTCACGCCCCGCTCCCGTAGGAGCGATCGTCCTCGCTAAGGCATGATGCCGCACGAGCCTAGATTGCGCTCGTGCAAGGCGGGTTCCATAACGGCCGATTTCAGCGGCTGCGACGGGGTCGTCGCACAGAAGTCCCAAGCAGAGACATTGAATAATAGCAGCAGAATTTAGAACAAAACACAAGTCATTCAAAGAAGCTCTTTATTGATATTGAAACAAAGGTTACATTTGGGGCGCAAGGCCAAGATTACAATCACTCAAGCTCACTCTTCTCACGTTACAAGTCACTCAGCTCTCTCCCATCTCTCAAATAGATTTGTCGATCCAGCGGAAGCTTCGGAAGGCGATGTCCATACATTATGTCCCGTATAAGTCTTTTCTCCATGCGGCCGCACGCTTCGAATCGCCAAGGAACTCCGTGCCTCGACGCATCCAAACGAGCTCCGCGCCACGAGCTTCTACCTGTGCCTGCACATGTAAACTATGTGGGTGTCAGTACTCAACTGTACTGGAGGAATGAGCTCCTCGCCCACCCATACAAAACCAACACGTTTACTTTACTTTGTGCAACATAGTCCCCTTTTTTATTGTCTTTCTACACTTGCCTTAGGATCAGTTTTAGGACCGACGCCTTGGCCTATTCTGTGTCTCTAGACCATCCCGTGCTTGCAACATTATCGTTAACCTATCGAGTCGTTTTGCCTTTCGGCCAAAATCAGAGACGCAGCTACATGATAGACTCCTTTTTTTCATGTGACCGAGCTACAAAACCCATATTGAGGTCGTGCCTCGTAACTCACTATGATTTAACCATATCACCGCTTCGCGGCCCGTGCTACTTTGATCACCAACCGACCCAATCAAGGCTTGTGAATCTGTTGTGAATCGACTCAATCGATTCACAAAAGAAAGCAAATAAAACAAAGAACAAGAGGAATAGAAACAGAATGATCTTTAATATAGGAAAAGAACAAAACTCCCAACTTTGATTGAACGGAACAAAGTAATAAAATCCTTCTTGATGACACTTGAGAGAGTTTTCTCAATCCAAGCATAAAAGTAATGACGGCTAGCCCTGACTATAAATAGAAAAGAAAAGCAAACCCTAGGAGGGTTATTATGGTAAAAGACCACAATACCCCTCTATGACTAAAATAACTGAAAGGCCTAAAAAGTGGGCCTAAATGGCTCCACGTCTCCTGCGACGTGTGTAGGTGATAATGGGTGGACCCGCATCACTACCGCCCCCTAAAAGAGCCACCTTGTCCTCAAGGTGGAAATCTGGGAACTGCGTCTGTTGCTATAGCGGCCTCTTCCTCCGTCGGATCCTCCTCCTCGTCGGGCAAGATCACGATCTGCAGCAACTTGCTCGCACATCGATGACCGGGAGTGAACCTCTCGTCGCATCTGAAGCACAAGCCAGCTGCTCTTCTCGCCTTCATGTCAGCATCCGACATGCGCCTCCCTGGTACTATGGAGCCCCCTGTCCCGCCTGCGGTTCTAGGTGGTACTGGTGCCTGAGCCTCCGCTGCTGGTCGTGGAAGTACTAGGCCCGTCTGACAGTGCTGCCCCGATGCTCCCCAAGCATCCTTAAGACGTCTCTCCTCTGTCAATTTCTCCTCTGCCTTATGAGCCAGGCAGAGCAGATCCTCTAACCACTGCGGACTCTGCAACCGGAGCTCCGCTCGTATGGAGGGCTTCAAGCCCTTCATAAACATCCCGATCTGCAGCTCATCCGACACCCCTCTGACACGTCCGAATAACAGTTCGAACCTCGCTACGAAGTCCCGAACCGTTCCCTCCTGTCGCAGAGAAGACCACTGCTCGTAGAAGTCTCTCCCGACCGTCTCCTGGAATCGGTCCAAAAGGTATGCAGTCAACTCCTCCCAGCTGCGGAATGGGGTCCTCGCCGACCTCCATCGGTACCACGCCAGGGCCTGGCCCTCGAAGTAGATCCTGATGCATCTGAGTACCTCCGCCTCAGTCAACTCCATGACCTCGAAGTAGCGCTCTGCCCGAAAAATCCACTCGTCCGGTTCCGCACCCTCGAACGTGGGTAGCTTCAGTTTCTTCAGCCGGCGATCCGCGCTAAGGTCACCGTGCTGCATATCATCCCTGCCTCGTCCTCCTTCCCAACGGTGTGTCTCTCCGCTGGGTCTCGTACGGGGCTCTGTCACCATCCTCATACCGCTCGTCAGCCCAGGCCTGCTCACCCCACTCCTCCACCGGACCCCTGTAGTCACCGACTGCTCTCGTCCGTGGTGGTCGTCGTGGGGGTAGATCCCCTCTCTGGAAGTTGGCGGGATCCGCCGTTTCTCCAAAGAAATTGCTGCCTCCGGTGTTCCTCACCCCTCCTGGCGGCTCCGTCCCTTCCGTCCGAGCCGGAACTCCAGCTAAGCCCCTTCCCGGACCCGTGAACCTATCACCGTAGTTCGAGGTCATCGTCCGACCCCCATAGGGGGCCCCAAGCCCTAGGGCCTCTCCCGGGTGTGGCGCCGGTCCGCCGGGACCAAAATGGTCGGCGGCGTCCGGCCACAGCCGCTCGCCGGCGGCTCCCCTGGCGCCGGCCGGCCCTGGGTGGCGGTCGGGGGCCGGCCAGCGGCCGCCCACAGCAGCCGCGGCCCCGCCTGGGCTCGCGCGGCCTGCTGTGGCGCTCCCGCGGCCCTCGGCTGCTGTCCGGCGGTGATCGCCGGCCGCCAGGGCCCTGCCCGGAGGTGCGGCGGCGACGGCGGTTGCGGGGCAGCGGCCGCTGGCCGGTCCTTCCTCCTCCTCGGTCGCCTCCCCTTCCGCAGGAGCAAATCCTAGTTGATCACCTAGGGTTTGGGTTGTTACCGCCTCCGCTTCGTCGCCGATGATCTTCTTCGAGATGCTTTGTAAGAGCGTCATTATAGCCGTCGTCTCCTTCCGCATGTCCCGCATCTCCGTGCGGAATTCCGTTCGGAGTTCCTGGTTCGTGGATGCTTGATCTTTAACGGAGGCTTCCATGGATTTTTTCAAGCTATCGATCTCGACGGTGAAGTCCTCCCGAAGACCTCGGATCTTCTCGTCGATTGAGGCTCTCGTCCCGTCTGCCATGGCTCGTAGAGGGCTCTGATACCAATTGTTGTGAATCGACTCAATCGATTCACAAAAGAAAGCAAATAAAACAAAGAACAAGAGGAATAGAAACAGAATGATCTTTAATATAGGAAAAGAACAAAACTCCCAACTTTGATTGAACGGAACAAAGTAATAAAATCCTTCTTGATGACATTTGAGAGAGTTTTCTCAATCCAAGCATAAAAGTAATGACGGCTAGCCCTGACTATAAATAGAAAAGAAAAGCAAACCCTAGGAGGGTTATTATGGTGAAAGACCACAATACCCCTCCATGACTAAAATAACTGAAAGGCCTAAAAAGTGGGCCTAAATGGCTCCACGTCTCCTGCGACGTGTGTAGGTGATAATGGGTGGACCCGCATCAGAATCTTAGTGTCACTCAACCAACTTTGCCTTGCGGCGGTTTTCCGACTTAAACTCACACAACTCAACCAACTTATGCAACTTATATGCCGACAACTCAAGACTCGACGCCACATCTCGTGCCGAAGCACGTCGCCTATGTTGTAGCCATTCTTAAGCCCAGACATTTGTATTCTAACTTTGTATACACATTCAACAACTCAACTCAATCCAAAGGCACTCACGCGGATTGCCGCCATGCCGACTCATCTATATGATTTGGTCACTGACTCCCAGAGCCATTGTGGACTCCTTTTTAGCTGAGTATAGGATGGACCGGTTTGGGTAGCTAGCCCTAATCCGCGTCCACCGAATACTTTGCCCCAGGTGCAGCTATTTAGGCTCCCAGAGCCATAGTTGTTTCATTTTTTGCCCGCAACGGTCCCGTGGCGCCACAGGTTGCCGTGCGGGAAAACTCTACCTTGTCGACAAGTTGTCCATGACCATGCAAGACTCGACTCAAACTGACGTCTCACACAGTCATTGTACCTCTAGTGTTACCATCTCTTCAGGGCTAAATTCAATACTTCTCACATCTGAGATCTTGCATCGACGACCCGTAGTCGCGAGCATTCTTCTTTCTTGCCTCAACGACCCAGTCGTGAGCATTCTTCTTTCTTTCTTGCCCTATCATTTCACTCAACTCAAGAACAACTATTTAGACATTTTCCAACTCAATGAATCAACCGTGGCCCGTGCCTTAAAACACTAGGACCGTGCCATCGTCTTAAACTAACTTGAAACTCTATGTGACACCACTGCCCAAGTCGTGGTTGTACCCAGCCGTTAAACTTATAAGACCGTGCTTGGAATGACTTAGGTCGACCAACATCGCTTTGCCTAACTTCACCAAGCCTACAACTTAACTCAAGGGACGAGCAAAGGCTATGCCAAGCCTTGCATCATGGAAGCGTGCATGCTTTATCGAGCATTTACGTGGGCGACGCCTATGACTTAGGTTACGTTCATAACTTTGCCTACTCAACCAACTTTCCTTCTCCCAAGCCACGGGACGAAGGATCGAGTGTCATTTTCAAAGCACGCCGTGCACCAACTCTAAGCCGACCGTTGGACCTTTCCATATTCTATCTCAATTCGACCCGTCGGGTTTACTCCCTTTTGCTATGTGGATTCATCTCTTTTATTATTAAGCCTACTTGTGCAAGTTGAAAACATGCGATTTATTAAGTGAAGGCAAAGATGAGGCGAGTTCACCGAAACTACCCCACCTGAGCGAGCGGTCGTCTCGACCGAGCGATGTCTCTGAGCAGCCGTTGCAAGGCTAAGTTCGAACGTCGTCGGCGTTCCTATTCCTCCGATTGACTGAGCGGGACGGGACACTACAGAACAGACGTATTTTTGAGGGCTTGTCTACCCCCCTATTGGAATTCTACATAACATAGAATTCGATGTATCAGTAATGGTCCCATAATATTATAATTTTGGGCACGGAAAGTTGTAATATCTATGTACTGTAATACCTTTTCCGCTATATGCGAGGAATAAATTCACCCTTATTCCAAATATATATATATATATATATATATATATATATATATATAATAAAAACAAAAAACGATTAATCCGACTAGTCCCCGATCAATCCGATTAATCCCTAGTCCCCGCGAACAGACTAGCGATTTTTACAACCTTGTCGACAGTGCATGCAGGAGAGTAACCATAGACAGTAAGGGTTCCCTTTCCCAGAGATGCAAGAGAACTTTTCTTGAAACCTTCCTCTCTTTCCTCCGGACTTTCATCTCTCTTTTTTTGGATGCCAAATGTGAGTAAAGCACAGGAGACAGTAACTACGGTCTGTCCTTTCATCTCCAAAATCACACTTTCAAACAATCCAACCGAACAACAGATCTTGGATGAGTTCAGCAAGTTTCACATTTTATCCCAACATCAAGGCCAGTTTCATCCAACCAAACAGCCCCTATGTGTAGGTTGTAAACAGATGGAATGATATAAAAATAGAACTAGTGTAAGAAAAAATAATCTTTCAACAATTGAAGTTACACAAACGTGGAAACAGGTAACGGACAGGACAAAATATGATAGACAAAATGGTAACAACGTAGGACAGATAATACGAAGATAGGAAACATTTTTCACTAGACACATATACAACAACAAAACCTTTATCCCAAATTTCTGGGGATAATAAAAAGGATCATAATAATAGGAATGGGACACTCCCACATTCTCATTTAGTCGAGCAAAGTTGGGTTAAATGAGAAAGTCTAGTGTTCATTGTTCCCCCATGTGACATACTAATTAGAGTACATAACAACGGAAGATCCAGGGAGTTTAGAGGGGGCTTGGAGAAAAATAGGGAGTGGGGGCTCGGAAAAATAATCTAATTAAAATGTGTGCAAAGAGAGGATTTGAATTCAAGATCTCATAATGTACACTTAACTACTTTACCAACCAACCTGGCCTTAACAACAACTATAAATAGTTGTCCAAATTTCTCTATAAGTTCTGGGAAAAAATTGGCTTGAGCTCCAACCGCTTTGCAAGTGGATCCACCGCTGGTACATAATACGTGTCCACCTTAGAAGTGTTAATATCCCAACCCCCACAAACATGCACACACACACACATAACCAAGTCCCTGGTCAAGCTGTGGCTAAAAGACGGGATTCCTTTCTGCTTTTTTTATGCCATGGTGGAATGATTGGTACAATTCTAACCACATTGGACTCTGGATATCAGGATCTGGTGTCTACTGTCTACTAAAGGGATGGATGGCATCAGAAAAGAAGCAGTGCAGTACTATCAGAGGCTTTATAATAGTAGATTCATATCCTAGTATTCTTGCAAAACTCAATCTGAAAAAGAATCTTCACTAAAGTAGATCACTGTGCAGGAAATACAGGTTGTTTTATAGCATCTGATGACAATATGGTTCCCAAGCCTGATAGTTTTACTACCAAATTATTCAATTAATAATGGTAATAACTTGAGGGGATCTTCAAGCAGTGCAATTATTATTCACTAGAAGAAGATTGGTGAGAGAGGGATTACACCCACGCTGTTATCATCCTGACTCCTAAGACGTAGAATGCTAATCATATAAAGAATTAAGGGACTATATCTTGTGGCTTTTTCTGTTTAAGAGCATTGCAAAGATTATGTGTGGAACAATGGAAGGATATAGTTCTTACTAGAATTATTTGAGTTTTTTATTATGGTTAATCGATTAAGTTATCATTAATAATTAAATATTTATAAAATTCCAAAAATTCCCCTTTCTACCCACCTTAGAAATAAATTCGTCCTCGAATTTAAGGACTACTATGATAAGCGGCCTTGGTTGATCGATGAAAAGATAGGAAAACTTTAGGGTATGAACATATTGATCAAATAGGTGATAAGAGGAAGAAAGAGCCTTGAAACTCTAAAGGGTCCTAAAATGCTCTTAAATATATTTAATTCAATAGTATCATTTAATCACTATCTTGTTTATTCTTAAACTTCGGATAGTCCTAGTGTGCATTAATGTTATCATACTTGCTAGTATGTATATTATCATTGTTCGCCTAACATGTATTTCGCAGAACAACAATAATTAAAAATAGACTTATGCAAATGAACGAATCATGATGAGCCAAAAATACTGTTAGCCAAAGCTTTTTCTAAACCACCCATGATATCTATGGGGTCATAGACTCGGGGGTTCCACTGTCCGGTCAGTAGAACAGGATGAAAAGGACAACGTCCTCCATGAGGGTTCGGGAGTGAAGCCCCCGAAAGCTAATTAGACTTTTAGATCTAGTTTGCTTTGGATGATTGTCATGAGGAGGAAATGGCATCAAACAAATGAAACAGTCAAGCTATCAAGACCTAAAGACCAGTGTAATATTTCTTCACATTTACTCTCTAGGATTAATTGTAACTCAATAAGTATGCGACAAATGAAAGCAAAATCCAAAACAGATAACCAAACATGCAAATTCACAAAAAAAAGTACTTTCTCCTTGCAAATTTTTCCAGTAGCTTTCAGTTTCTCATTCAACAAAGATTTTATCCTAACACTATACCGTTCGGTATCTTCTTTTGTTAAGTATTAATATTAGTAGTATTCGGCTTTAGTCCCACATATAGAACAATAGTGTGAGGAGTTAGCCTCTCCTATATATATATATATATATATATATATATATATATATATATATATTGGAAAAAGGTAAATTTTATTCCAAACCAATATGTAATCATACACTCAGAGTGGGGAGACCCACTCATCAGATATCCATCACTTTTACATCAAACTCAATATTATGGAGGAAGCCAACGGGAGGGGTGATAAGCCCCTCGAAGATACGGCGGTTTCGTTCCCTCTATACATGCCAGACCGCAACAGCCAGCCGGACTCTTGCGGTCTTGAACCAGCCCTGCCCTCTCCCTCTACTATCCCGCAGCACAATGATAATATCACCGATCCCCCTGCCAGATTGGCATCCACCTAGCTCCCTGCACTGGTCCATCCAGATATTCCAGGATATCTCACACTCAAAAAATAAGTGTCGTAACGATTCATTCTCCAATCCACATAACACACACTTTGGGTCAGGAACCTGAATCCCAAAGGAGATAAGGCGATCCCTCGTCAGCAGACGTCCCAGTAGGAGACGGTAGACACAGAGCTGCATGTTCCTGGCTAGGCCCATGCACCATATGAAATCATAGTCAGTGCTAGGAGGGAATGTACGACGAACCAGATTAAAGCAGCTGTGGAACCTAAACTTCCCAGAACCCGTAGTATCTCCTGGCGGATCCCAGATCCAATAATCAGTAGGCAATGCTGGGTCAATAGCGACTGTGCTGATAACATCTCCAAACTCCTCAGTATGACGGTAGGACTCAGGACTCCAACATCCATTCCGGATAATACGTTGGCAAGTCAGCCCCCTCCCAACCTCCTGGTGTGTCGTGACTCCCATGATCTCTAACAGAGATTGCCGATCTATCCACGGATCCCGTCAGAGATCCGTTCCAGTTCCATCCTTCATGATCCTCCGGATGGCAGACTGAAGGACCCCCCTATGCCTCAATATGCTCTTGAAGGAGACGAAAAAGTTGTTGTCCGACGTACAAACCCAGAAGTTGCCCCGCTTCACATATCTGTTGTGCATCCAGACCGTCCAGAGTGACCCCCTATTGATGAATCTCTACGCCAGCTTCAGCGCAGATGCCTCCCTGATCTCCAGCAAAGGTCGAAGTCCCACACCTCCCTCCTTCCTGGGTCGACAAAGCTTCTCCCAGGAGATTGCATGCATACCTCCCCTCCATATGAAGTCGGCACAAATCCGCTCTACTTTTTTAATGGTGGCAACAGGGATCAGAATAGACTGCAGCCAGAAATGAGCCAAAACCGATATAACCGATCTAACCAACTCAATGCGGCCCCCAAATGAAAGACCAGCGGCCTGCTAACCTTCTACCCTCCGTTGGGCGTACTCCACCAGACTCTGGCAGTCCTGGTCCCGAGCATAATTGATAGACAGAGGTACCCCGAGATATTTCACCGAGAGGACACTCCTCTCAACTCCCAAGGCATCAGCACGCTCCTCCTTATGGGAACAAAGGGAATTGAAGTAAACCATGCTCTTCTCTCTGTTCATTTGGAGACCTGATAAGGTTTCCAGCTTACCCATAATCTCCGAGATCGTGTGCAAGCCCTCCATAGACGGCTGAATGAATACCAGAAGATCGTCTACATATATGAGGTGGGTAATCGGTGGCTCGACTCTCCTAAACAACGGAACAAGCCTCCCACGATGTACCGCCATATTCATCAAACAAGTGAAATATTCCATGACAATCGTGAACAGGTAAGGCGACAGAGGGTCACCTTGACGGAGTCCACGGTTGCTGTGGAAGAACCCATACGGGAAGCCCTGGATAAGGACAGAGAAGGTGGGAGTCGTGATGCATTCCCGAATCCTCGCAACCCAGCGATCATCGAACCCTATAGCAGTCAGCAGGTGACACAGGAAGTCCCTATTGACCATATCATAAGCCTTCCTCAGATCCAGTTTCACACACGCCTTCTCCCCTCCAGGTTTGTTGAAGCCCCTCACCATCTCATGTGCAAGAAGGCTATGCTCCGCAATCGACCTCCCCTTAATGAAAGTCGCCTGGTTAGGAGAGACTAGGTCCTACATGATCCCCTCCATACGCCGACACATGAGGTGCGTAATTATCTTGTAGAGATAATTACAGCACGCAATAGCCCTGAAATCTGCCAGCGATGTCGCACCCTCCTTCTTTGGCACTAGTGTCAAGAAGGTGTGGTTCAGCTCATTCAGCAGCTTCCCTTTGGTGAAGAACTCATGTACCGTCTCAAGAACCGGGAACTTCAGAATATCCCAGTGACGTTTGTAGAATCCAATGCTAAAACCATCCGGCTCTGGAGCTTTGTTGGGGTCCGCCATCGAGATAATATTCTCCACCTCCTCCATAGTAACAGGGGCAAGTAGTAGGCTATTCCCATAAGGAGTCACCAACCTCTTCGTAACTACATCCGGAAACGTAAACAGATAATCAGTCTGAGAATATAACACAGAGTAGTACCTGACAGCCTCCCCTTGGAACTTTGCCGGCTCCCCCACCAGATTACCCTCTGTATCAAGTAGCTGAAAAATGTTGTTCCGATGCTGTCTGGTCCGGATGACGTCATAGAAGAACTTGGAGCAACGGTCACCATCCTTGAGCCAGGAACATTTAGCACGCTGGGCCACACTAATCTCCTTCTGCAGACGGAGAATGTTAACTTCCCCGATCAGCTCCTCTCTCGCCGTCAGGTCCCCGCATAACATGTCAGATTACATGTCCTGTTGGATGGTCCGTAGCTCCGCCTCCTTGTCCTGTAGAGAAGTCTTGGGCAAACCCTTCACCCAACTCCGTAAGGCCTTCTTCGTGGACTTGAGACGGTGCACCATCCGATACTGAGCCGTACCCTCCTGGCGGCTAGTAAGGCCCTCCGTAACAGCTTCCAAGTAGCCCTCTGATAAATACCAGCTGTTGTTGTACCGGAAGGGGCGTGCCCTCATAGTAGGCCGGTCTGTGAAGCCACTCCCAGCGGCCAGACCCTCAACCGACAAATTAGGGAAGTGACGAAACCACTCTCCGTTGCCCAGGGCTCTATCCAACTGGCAAGCAACCCTGTTACGGACTGCTTTGTTATGCCATGTCCAGATAAATCCCGAGCACGACAGCCCCTGAAGCCCAGCTTGGAGCAGGCATCTCTGAAAGTCGTACAGGATCAGGTCTGGAACCGGTCTGCCGCCCACCTTCTCCCCTCTGTGTAGCAGGGCGTTGAAGTCACCCATCAGGAGAAACGGCAGGTGCGAAGAATCAGCAGCGGAAGCTACCCTGGAAATATCGCTCCACGGGATCTGCCGACGCCGCCTGTCATTGTGGCCGTACACCGCTCCCAGTAAGAACAGAAAGCCACCCTTATTCGTAAAAGAGATGGCAATCAGCTACTCAGTCATCAAGATCAAGTCCCTATCCCAGCTCTTAGAATTCCATCTGACCCAGATCCTTACCATGTCGCAAAGAGCCAGGTTGTGGAGTTGGGACTAATGGGAAGGGGTCCGACGAGCAAGAGTCTTCTCCCCTTTAATCTTAGTCCCAGCAGGACAGAGATGTCACACTTCTTTCTGTGCAAGACCCCACAAATTTTCCACCATCTCCCTAACGAACACGCACCCCTCATGTGTCACGCCCCGACCCGGAATCACCCGAATCATCGTCCTCGCAGGGGGGCGTGATGCCGCACTAGCCTGAAGTTGCGCTCGTGCAAGGCAAGATGACAAGTTCTCAAATGGTTATCTTTTGATTCAATATTTAACACGAAAGGAAACAGAGTATACGAAACAAATTCTCTTTATTGATATTCGAAACAGAGATTACAAAGGCTTTCGATAGCCTAACAATACATGCCAGATTGGCTACAACACTCAGGTTCTCTCTTGCCCACAAAGGATTTCACCGTTCCATACATCATGTCGTCTATATCTCGGCCGCATCAATCCAGTTGCGTAGTCCGAGCGTCAATGCGATCGCACGCTTCAATGCGCTTCGGCATTCCAAGCCTCAACACGTTCAAGCAACGCTTCGCCGCGAGCCATCCATTCCCTGCACCCTGCATGAAGCTGGTGGGGGATCAGTACGTTCGTCCTCGCATGTACTGAAGCAAAGATCATCTTTCCAAACCAACATTTTTATATTTACGTTAAATCATGCAACTTAGCTTATGATCTTGCTATGTTCTCCTTAGGGTCAATTTCCTGGCATATTCGAAAGCGTAAAGCATGTTATCATAGCATCATGTTATCGAATTGAATGTACAAGCAAGCAAGCAATCTCGTGTTTGATTCGTGGCGCGACTTACCAAGTCGACGCACTCGCCCTTGCGTCCCTTGCACTGACGCAAGGTGAATACGCCGCATTCCTTCCCTGTCATGTTATATGTGCATCTCTAAGCAGGATCTCTATGCGGGACGCATCTGCGCCTACACTTTCAACCCATCGTTCCTTAACTATATGAAGGTCGTGGGCGTATCCGCGCCGGAATGGACTAAAGGAGTTTCTCTTTTATCTTTCCTTACTTTCTTTTCTCTCCTTCTTTTCTCTCTCGAATTTGGGTAGCCCGGCGTTTCACAGGTTGGGTTGCAATCCCAACAACCGAAACTTACCGCGTGCCTACCATCATTTGCGGCTTCTCACATTTACGACCGAGTGCTAATCGGAAATTCGCAGATGTGCGCCTATCAAAGATTAACATCCCTCCTAGGCCGAACGGTCCCGGTGCCCCGGCGCGCCCGTTCGGAGGGAAACACCCGTGCACGGGCTATTATCACGATTAATCTCAAGCCCATCCCATTCGACCATGCAACGCACTATCATTCAAACAACCAAGCATAGCCTTGAGTCCAAGACTCAGACTTTATCATCTCGCGTCTCTTCCGTTAACTTTCTGTGTTCTTACGTTTCATACTTCGTTTCAATGGTTCAATGGCATCGTGCCTCAACTCAATGCTCGTCAACCGAACGACCCGAAGGTCTCGAACACCTTTCGAGGCACCATGTCATATCCGACAGTTCCGCCACATTCATGCCACAACTGTATTCTCTCGCAACGAAGCCATCTTTTATTATCCCGCGCACGTAGGCACGTTTCGACCGTATCCTCCTGTTCTATAACTTAGCATTCAATGTTCGGGACTTGCGCGCTAGGGCGCTCGCCTATTGTCTTTCAATGTTCTAGCCGTCTAACTCGTGCAGCAAAGGCACGGTATGGTTCATGCACTAAGGCACTCGCCGAGTACAGTTATCCCATGTTCTTGCGGCTTGCGCACCGAGGCGCTCGCCTTAGCGATATCCAATGTTCCATAGCGACTCGTGCATATGATGCACGTTTCATTTCAATTGTTCTAACTTAGTGTTCGACACAAACTATGATTTATCCCGATCGGACCACGCCCGTGGCGTCGATAGGCTAACTTAGCATACAATGATATATTTGACTTATCGAATGAAGGAGTAAAAAGAAGTCAATCCTCCCACCTTGAGTCGATATGCCTTCGTCGTTTCGCCGAGCCGATGCGGCTCGATTCCCTAACTTTGTTGCACGGCCACTCTCCTGACTTAGCCATTCGAGCACTTCGTGCTTCATTGAATCATACGTCCGATTTGCCTTAGCGTGTCCAAGTTTCGGCCCGTCGTAAGGCGACGATTTGATTTCGCGGACCCCTTACTAAATATGTCAAAAGATCGACCTCTAATATTTTCCCGTCAAAGTATAACCTGCACACGAAATCAACTAAAATCAATACTTGCAACGATTCGGACTTGCGCCTTGGTCGATTCGATTTCTTAGAATCTTCGAGCCGATTCAACGCACTCATCCTTCGGGGCAACGCGGCGCTTCGCATCGATTCAACTCGATGCATTCTTTCGGGACAAGGCAACTCTTCGCATCAACTTAGTTTGATGCGTTGCTAGGGACAACTTAACTCTCGTATCGTTTTGCATCGATACATTTCCTTGCGCCAACGCGACTCGTTGAGTCAACGCTTCAGCGTAATGCGCCGTGCGGAGCGGGGCATTACAGAATATACCACTCAAAACAAGGTTCGTCCTCGAACCAAAACCAACACTCCGACTAAGTGTTTTATAGATTGTTTCACGATCTCGCCCCACCAAAGTTGTTCGATTTCATAATATCTCGCAAGCTTTCCATTAACATTTCAAAGTCATCCCAGCAGCTCGATTTGAATTTTGTATACAACTCGATTTGGATCCATACGTATATTCAAGGCGTCCCGAAGATATATGTATTTCGACCAATTCCAGTGGTAGCAAATTGGAATAAAGCTGACAGGTAAATTTCAATCCTATGCTTGCAATCTCGTACTCTCGATCGGACTTATCCATAGTACTTGTTCTCGCAATTTCATTGCATAACACTACGCGATTCAAAATCGCCTTTCTCATTTCGTATGTTTCATATGGACTACCAACTCTATGCGTCGTGTCAAGCCGTCGCGCATCCGATCGCAACGATCCTTCGCAACGCCTTGCGTTCGATGTCGCCACCCAACTATTTCCGAAGTCTTGCTTGTAACTTATCTCGATACGATTTCCTTTGTTGACTTGCAATTGCATCAACATTCAGGGCTACGCCCGCTAGGTTACTCACATAGTCCCCGTGCTTAGATTCTCCCGACGCAAGTTTAAATTGACATTGCACAAAGGCCACAATCTATCCGACACGAAAGTTTACATCAAGGCGACGGTGCACAAGGCAACGATCGCCTTGACACGAATGTCTTAACGACGCGTCTTACATTCAATTTCCTAACGAGTAGGAATTCACTAGCCAAATTTCCAACTTATCCATCTCGCAACATCGAATGTAAATTTCGATTCACGCAAGCTCAATTGCAAGGTGAATCCGAATCTAACGACATGACTTATAGGTCATTCCCTTATCGTTCCTTCTCGTGCATAGCACGTTCCTCGCAATCGCCTAGACTTATCGTCAACATGCACCGTGTTATATTTGTTATCGGTGCAATCTCATATGCGATATCGCATGGGTCATCTTACGGTCTGCAGCATTCAATTTGATTTGGCGGTCAAGTCTTCTAGGGTCAGCTGCCCCGAAGCTACGCTCGATAATTGTGGATCATCACCGAATGACAGTTTACTACGAACCATGCTATATCTTATTTCGGAGCCAAATCACGTTCCGACGATTCTATGCGACTACCCAATTTCGGACAAAACCATTTCTATCGGCGCAACTGATGCGCAACTATCCCCCGAGTCAAGTCATGCACTGCCGTCGATGATTCCGCCATTTACGAAACATCTACTCGCATCAAGTTCGAGTCTATCTTATTCACGGGTCGACACACGAGATGCTATACGCATCGAGCAATCGTCGATGACTTATAGTCTCGTCTTGATTAATCACAAAATTTACGATCAACCAAGTTCGTTCATTCTCGTATCGTTACAAAATTTTGATAGTGCAAGGCGCACTCTATTTTGTATTCTCACATCGTGCTTACGTTTCCTTGCGTATCGATCTTGATAGTTCATATCAATTTCGATAGCAAGAGGGTCGACTTCGAATCCGTTTCAACGCCAATTTAACTCGCATCGCATACATCCTAGTTCGCAACAAACTTTTCCATACGCATTTACTCGTTCTCCGATTTGCCGCATCCCGCTATACTTTGATCGCGTAACTAAGTTACCGATTATCCAACATCGAACCCTCAAGTCATACGATCTCGCCCTCTAAGTTTCACGTGCTATTAGTCGTACTCAAATGAGTGTCGCCGTAACGTAACCAACTATTTCTTAGGCACGATTACTCACGTCAACCAACTCTTCACCGAAGTCGCAATTCGTGCGATTCGATTACAATTCGCATCGCCTAACATTCCTATCGAAATCGCAAGTCGTGTGATTCGATTTGTCTCGCCCAACATTTATACCGAGATCGCAAGTCGTACGACTCATTTGTAAGCTCGAGTTTTCCCTTCCCGTCAATCTGATTATTGCGTCAAGGCATAATCGTTTCGCTAGTCTCGGTCGTCCGACCAACTTATAACTTTCGTCCGACGTATCGTTAATCGATACAAGTCTCGCCTTATCGTCCCAACCGATTTTCGAAGAACACTTGCATCAACATATCGCCATACAAATTTTCAATCGAGTCTCGGTACACCCCCGTTTGTTGCGGACAATTCTTCCGCAATTCTCACAACGTGTCGATGAAATTTACGCACAAGTGCTATACCATATACCACTCGGAATCGAGTCATTCATCGCCTACGTGGTGTGACATATACCACTCGGAATCAAGCTATTTCCCTCGCATTCTACTGAGTATAAACCGACAATCCCTTCCGACTCACGATTTCCGCAGTGATCGTGCTTGATCACAACCGTAACTTTGATTAATTCAATTCCGACCCAACTCGGCCAATGTTTTCATTTGCCAACGCAAGTTTGGTGTGCAACAGAACGATTCGTTCTATCGATTTATGATTTCAATTCTTTCCTTATGTTGCATCTCGTGCAACAATTTATTTAGATATGCGTTGCACCCCGTGCAACAAATTTTACTTTCGATACGCGTTGCACATCGTGCTACGATTTATTTCCGACACTTTCATTTCACTTTGTACAACGATTCAATTCCAATTTCCTTTGCACTTCGTGCAACGATTAATTTGATATGCGTTGCACCACGTGCAATGATTTTACTTTCCAACACGCGTTGCACATCGGGCAACGATTATTTTCGATATTTACCGCACCTCGTGCAACGAATTACTCTCGACTTTCCAAGTCAATGCACAATCCGTTTAACACATTCGGTATTGGCTTATCACTTCTCACTTTCATTTTAACGCATATTCACCATTACTCGTTGCATTTCGTGCATCATTTTATTTCTCATTCAACATGTTACATTGCGACAACATCTCAAATCGTATTTCACAATTTGTTGCGCTTGCAGCAACTAACATTTTTTTACGGCTCGTTGCATTCAATGCAATATACCCTTCGCGACTTCCTTAGCAAACATCATGAAATTTCCAAAACACATGCGGCAAAAATTCATGATTTGTATTAGACTTATTGTATGGAACATCCAGTGTGGCATCGAGTAGAGTCAAGAGTGATATCAAGTGGTGGTGGACAACTTTTCGAATTGTAATGAAGCGAGCGTCCAGAGAAAATTGAGCCTAGAGCTGATACCAATTTGTCACACCCCGACCCGGAATCACCCGAATCATCGTCCTCGCAGGGGGCGTGATGCCGCACTAGCCTGAAGTTGCGCTCGTGCAAGGCAAGATGACAAGTTCTCAAATGGTTATCTTTTGATTCAATATTTAACCGAAAGGAAACAGAGTATACGAAACAAATTCTCTTTATTGATATTCGAAACAGAGATTACAAAGGCTTTCGATAGCCTAACAATACATGCCAGATTGGCTACAACACTCAGGTTCTCTCTTGCCCACAAAGGATTTCACCGTTCCATACATCATGCCGTCTATATCTCGGCCGCATCAATCCAGCTGCGTAGTCCGAGCGTCAATGCGATCGCACGCTTCAATGTGCTTCGGCATTCCAAGCTCTAACACGT
>JANAVB010010663.1:0-87288 GCA_029216955.1 Iris pallida
CACGCCTTCTATCGGTTTTACGACAAACATCGGATCCAGAATGTTGCTTCAATACCATATAACCCGGCGACCAATGGTTTAGCGGAAGTGTTCAACAAAACTATAATCAAGCTTCTCAAGAAGTTCGTGTCCTCAAACAAATACGACTGGAATGAAAAGCTTGGCCAATGCTCATGGGCGTACCGTACTACATTCCGGACGGCTACTGGGAACACACCATTCTCTTTAGTGTACGGAAGTGAGGCAGCTCTCCCACTGGAGACTCAACTCTCCTCACTCCGCGTCGCCCTCACTTACCGATTGACGACGGATGATAATTACCGTCGTCGGCTACAAGAGTTGGAGGCCTTAGATGGAAAGTGCCTGCTAGCTCAACAGCGAATCGAGCTTTATCAAGCCCGCATCTCTGGAGCATTCAACAAGAAGGTTAAACTCAGAATATTCTAAGTAGGCGATCTTGTTTTGGCAGTTCGGAGGCCGATGGTGTTGACTCACAAAACCGTCGGCAAGTTCCAGCCAAAGTAGGAAGGACCATTTATCATCGAGGCTGTATTCTCCAATAGTGTATGCCATCTCGTAAAGAAAAATGGAGACTTGCTTATGATGCCCATCAACGGTAAGTTCCTGAAGAAATACTATGTCTAAATGATATCCGCTGAATCAACCAGATTGTTGAGTTATGTACCCCTAGGTACCGCTGAACTTACACTCTGGTCACTCCAAATGAATCTATATCGCATCTTCTGGGTAGTAAGTCACGTATGATCATTTCTCTGAACTTCCTTCCTAAAAGAGCATTTTCCTCATAATCTATTACCCGCACTTTTTGTGCATAAAAAAGGGTAGCAGATCCACAAAATTCTCGAAACAGCCACATCGATGTCACCTCTGAGTTGTTTCACTTCCATCAAAAACAAACCACCCTTTATGTAGAATTTCTACGTCCATATTACCTCTGAGTTGTTCTATGTACCCCTCGTGTAGTCCACTCCTGCCACGTCCTCATTACCTCTGAGTAGGAAGACTCTAATGTAAAGCCCCCATACTTACCACGTCCTCATTACCTCTGAGTAAGTATGTCGGTTTTCTCTTGACTTATTATCCGTACCCAAAACCAGGGTACGCCAGGATAATAGGCCCATAAATGTCCACAGTTGACCACAAATGTCCGCAGTTGACCAAAAATGTTGTACTATGTTCTCTAGTACACGCGCCTCTTTCTCACAATCTCATGCCTCTGGAACCCAGCTATTCCATGGCATTCTTTCGCCCGATACCAAGAAGTTCCATATCCACCTTACCGCAGAGTTGTTCTAGGTATCCCTATCAAACTTATTATCCATACCTAAAACCAAGTTATACCAAGGGTAACAGGTCCACAGAAAGTCCCCCAGTAGGGCAAAACACATAATACCAAAGATGCAGTACAAGCACGACAGATAAAAGATGATGCAAACAAAGTCATTTATTTAAATCAAAAGTACTACATTTTCTGGGACCATGTCCCTGTCAAAAAGATGAAGAAACATAAAAAAAGAAAGGAAAAAGCCGATCATGGTTCGACGACATATAATTCTCGGAGACGGTCCTTCAGTTTGGACGTCGACCGCTTAAATCTCAGTGTGGCCCGACGCTCAGCCTCTTGCGTCAGCTTCTCTACATCCTCCAGATGTGCATGTGTATGCCAGCCGTCTTCTAGCCTCTTCAGTGTATGCTCCAAGGCTTCTGAGGTTCGGGTGACCTTGTCGGTCTTCCGGAAGATTAGCTCCTTGTTTTCGTGCGAGGCCTGTAGCTCAGACTCCAAAGCAACCAATTTTCTCTGAAGCTGGAGGATCTGCTCCTTGGTATCGGCTATTCCACGAGAGACGTACGGCCTCTTTTCGAGCAATGCAGTCCTCTCCGCTGCGACTTAATTGATCATACTTCAAGGGCAAATCTCAGAGGTCCTTCATCAGAGCAGGCTTGGACGTCTCCCGTACCGTCCTTACCTTTTTTATGGCAGTTAAAAGGAAGGTATGTGTAATGCCCCGCTCCGCACGAGGCATTTGGTTGGCTTATTGGATGGGATCAGAATATTGGACCGTAACTTATGTTGGGAATCAGGAGAATTGAGACTGATGTAGTCTCTCTTAGCTGGCTAGATGGAATGGATATTGAAATGTGGCTCGCTGGTGGAGCTACGCATAGTAGAATTGTGTGTGATCGGAACAGGAAGACCCTTTATTGCAAGTGAGTGGAACTGTCCTTCCTCCTCCTTACTCCTTCATGCTTAATAGATGAAGTATTGAAATGCTATGAACTGCCCCTAAATGTCCCTTATGTTAGTTGCTGAATAATAAAGATGCTTATGCTATGAATTATTGAAATGTACAACACATTGAACTGTTAATGTGATTCGCTGCCTAAGAATGAATTGATAACATTGCCCCTTATGCTTAACACTGCTGGAACAAGTGGACACTTGAATAATGAGATGCCTTATGAATGATAGAATAAGAAATGAACTGGCTATGCTATCGAACCAATGAACTGAATGAAACACTAGAATCATGTACTCTCTGTATAACTGTTGCAAGAATATGAAATGTTGCCTGTCCCTTATAAGAAATGAATGAATGAATAAATGTCCCTATGAAATGAATGAATGTTAAGTTCCTCTTAAGAAGGAAATGATATGAGATACGTTGCAATGAAGCAATGAATGAGAAATGATAAAGCTGGGATCGTTGAGATCACCAATTGAAATGATGGTAATGATGCAAAGAATAAGTCATTGAATATGACTAACGATGCACTGTTGCCTTTACTTTCCTTAATATATTTTACCATGCGATTATGTTCACAATCGAGTCGGACACGCATTCGCATGGTCATGGACAACTTGTATACAAGGTTTGAGTAATAATTTCCTCGAACGGTTCCTAGGGCCCTGGGGACCGATTCGGCCTAGGAGGAAATAATGATGAGTGCTATGGGGGCACGGATAAGGCGGGGTGGCATAGAGGCTCGCCACCTACTATGCTGACCGTATTATCTTAAAATGAAATGAAATGAGAAGAGTCCATATGGTTTAACAACACCAGTGACCATGTAGTCAGGATACATGCTAATGAATATTTTGTGCAGGCAGAGTAAGTATATCAGATAACCTGTAATTGATATAGGTACGAGGAGTCGGCTATCGGTAAGAAATCACATAATTATGATATTGTATAAGTTGGTTTAACTTGCCTGCTTAACATGTTCCATTTAGTATGCTAGAAAGATGCCTTGCTATAATCATTGCTCAAACACAACATACATGCTAAGTGATGCTTGAAGTGAGAACTGTTATAACATGCTTAAAATGTTAATGTTAACGATGCCTCAATGATGCCTTTTCATGATAACACCTAGTATGCCTCAATGATGCCTTTGCATGATAACACCAAGAATGATAAATGATATGTCCACATGAATGCTACTAAGAATATGTTTACATGCTGCACTCTGATTATTGCCCATGAACTGTAAACTGATGCTAGGCCCCAAATAGAAAGATCACTCTAAGAAATGCTTGCTTAAATAATCACTTAAAATGTTGGTTTATGCGAGTGGGTTGGATTCTGCTCGCCAGTACATAGATGATGTGCTGACCCACGTTTTGTGGGCAGGTGCTTGTGCTTGGAATGTTCTACATACGAAGTTTAGCTGGATTGGTCCCGCGGCATCGAAGATTTATTGGGCATACAGAAGCTCTCCTTGCACAAGATGATGTCTTCTGTCTATAAAGGGCATAATGTATGGAACATTGTAATCAGTTGTACCAGTGAGATTGTAAGCCAAGTCGGTATATCGAGTTGTAATCCATTGTATCCAAATATCAAATGTAAGCTGTATAGCATTGTTCAGTTGGTTTCCAATGTAAAGTGAGATGTGCTGTAATCATTGTACTTCAATACAAGTCTTGTACTCTTCTTCAATTATCAATAAAGAGAATAAAGTTCTACATATCTCTGTGTGGCTTCAAGTTACTCTTTTTCTCCACTGCTATAAAGAAGTGATGTACTTCTATTCAATAAGAAAGATTGTCCTCATTAAATTCAATTTATCTACTTCTGCCGCTGCGATGTATTCCTATTTGAAGAATAATCGATTATGTACCATCTTTGCCTTGTACAAGTGCAATACCAGACTTGTATGGCATCACGCCCAAGCGAGGACGATCGATTCCAAGAGATAAAATATATGAATAAATGACTCTATGAATTGGGGCGTGACAAATTGGTATCAGAGCACGGCTTTACGTCCTTGGTCTCTTCTTTGGTTCGTTTCAAATCGAAGTTGCATCGACGATTAACCAAAGTTGCTTTCGCGATCACTCAACGTTGCTTCCACGATTAAATCAAAGATTGCTTCCGCGATTATGTTGTTGTTGTTCTGTAATCATCCTATGTTGTTCGTGTCTGAAAGATTATTGACCCTCTTGGCTGCTCACTGGATGTTCCATACAATAAGTCTATATACATTGTGATGCCCTTGAAAGAATGATTGTTGTTGGTTTGGACACAAATAACCCAACAATGACTCGATGCCATAGTATGCTATATTGTGAATGCTGTTAGAAATGTGGGAATATAGAAAAGTGGCTGGGTATGCTGTAACAAGTTGAGAATTGCATGTGATGCAGAAAGAGTTGGGAATGAAATAATTGATGGATGAGTTCAACAGAATTGGTGAATTGACTCATGCGTGCTGGCTACTGCTTTCTAGACCCTAAGAATGTTGGCTTGTGATATTGAGACCCCGAGATGTTGGTTAAGTATTATGATCATTATAAGATCATGAATGTCCGGAATAGATTGAGTTGGTATTGTTTAAGGATGGCTTCGTTTCTGAGTGGTATATTGCCTCTACCACCTCAGAACGAGATGTATGTTGACCTTTCCATAGAATAGCAATGAGACTATCTGTGGGTACTGGGTAGTGCCGAGACTTAGCTGGGAGTCATGTATTTTTGCTAAATGACTCGAGTGTCCCCTGACAGTGATGCTATATTGGGTAGCGAGATTGTAGAAATGATAACGGTTGGCTGGGTTAGAAATTGTTTAGTCGAGTGATGACTCGAGCTAGAAAGACAGTTGGTATGCTATGGGTGAATAGACTTGGCTAGAGAATATTGTGGCTTAGAACATCTGAATGTTGTCTTCGATTGGTTGGATACAAATCAAATGTGGCTAATACAAAGTTGGTTGCTAAGCTGAAAGTTTAAAAATATTGTCGGTGAATCAAAGGGATATTAGAAATATGTGCCTTGATCCTAAGGTGTAATAGATGTCAATCCATCTTGATCACCAAAGAATAGTCATTGCATAGATGAATGATGCTGAAGAATTGAATTGTACTAGAAAAATAACAAGTAGTGACTCAAAATACTGTTGTTGCCTAGAGGATGGTTAAGTGATACATAAATTGTCGGATTGAATGGGATGAACTACTTGACCATTACTGCATGAGATTAAGAATGCCGTAAGATAGTTTGATGATTGAGAAACAAATGGAAACGAGAAATTACAAACATGTTGGATAATGTCGGTATAGGTGATTGTTGGTTGGGATATAGATTGTTGGCTTAGGACTTTGTGGTTTGACTCTGTCATACGGACCGAATAGTATGATTCCATAATTATGTTAAGACTATCGGAATCGATGACCCTTGAATAGTTAGCATTGGCTTATGGGTTCGTGTGGGTACAAAGGAATTTGACCGTAATGTTGATAGATCGATCTTAGTCGATCGTTGGGTAAGTCTAGAGTGAGCCTCTGTGGGAATTATTCCTTGAGGAAGACACTAGATAGATAGACTTGACCCTAGAAACTGTGGGCTGCATGACCAATTGTTGGCATAACCAACAATGGCGATTAGTTATTCAGACTGAGTTAAAACCCATAGGTTTGGGTAGAGTTCCTTAGAGCTGTTGGTTGCTTGTTGGCCTTAAGAATAAGAAACTAGTATAACCCTAGTAGCCGTCCACTCTAGGGAAGTCACCTGAACGATTAAGTTTAGCTATCAGTGTAGCTAACCTTAGAGACTGGCTGAATAATAGGTGACTATTGGAGACCCATAGGATGACCTTGTGGCATTGAATGAGAGACAATGATAATGAGTATTGACCTAAAGGAATGTATGCTTCAACTTGAGCCTTAAGAGATGTTTGACCCTTGAGGATTATATGTCGGCTATAAGTGGGAATTGCAACCGTAAGGTAAGGCTTGAGTATACCTATAGTCGGGTAGCTAAGTTAACCTTGACTGTTGCATAGAATTATACCCTGACTCGGGTAATCGATAATGGGTGACGTCGGATTGTGTCTTATAGAAAAGATGAGTTGCCTCGGTAAAAAATATTGTTGGATTTGGAAAGGAATATTATTGCATGTTGTGAACTCTTGATATGGTTGGCTCTAAGTTAGACCCTTGATCGAATGTTAGAAATGTTATGCTTGGGTATAGAGTTTAACCAAGTTGTCCCTAATATTAAGTATTGTAGCCTGGAAGATAGTGATTGTGGCAAAGTGAATAAAGCAATAAGTCAATTGAAAGGATGCTAAGTTGGATTTAGAAAAGAGAGTTATATTGTGGCTGATCGAATCGCACTAACATGGAAGTTGGCTGAAGTACATATGTTTTGGGGACGCCTAAAATATGTGTATGGATCCAGCCGAAGTGATTAGCTGCGACTGAGATAATATTATGGGAAGAATTTATCGCACTAGCACGGACTTTGGCTGAAATGCATATGTTTTGGGGACGCCTAAAATATGTGTATGGATCCAAACGAAATGATATGTTGCGACCGAAATAGAAATGTAAGGAAAATGTTGGCGAATCAATGAGAAGTTACAAGTAATTGAAAAAGAGATAGACAGATCGAATTGTTGATGGATTTAAATGGTACAGTTGGATAGATATTTTGAAATGACCGAGTGGGCTGAAATGAATATTGATTTGAAGCTGAATGAGTAAACTCATGGTGATTAAGTGAATCTTGTAGAAGACTTGTTTCCTTAAGTTTCGAGGACAAAACTTTTTCTGAGTGGTATATTATGTAATGCCCCGCTCCGTACGAGGCATTTGGTTGGCTTATTGGATGGGATCAGAATATTGGACCGTGACTTATGTTGGGAATCAGGAGAATTGAGACTGATGTAGTCTCTCTTAGCTGGCTAGATGGAATGGATATTGAAATGTGGCTCGCTGGTGGAGCTACGCATAGTAGAATTGTGTGTGATCGGAACAGGAAGACCCTTTATTACAAGTGAGTGGAACTGTCCTTCCTCCTCCTTACTCCTTCATGCTTAATAGATGAAGTATTGAAATGCTATGAACTGCCCCTAAATGTCCCTTATGTTAGTTGCTGAATAATAAAGATGCTTATGCTGTGAATTATTGAAATGTACAACACATTGAACTGTTAATGTGATTCGCTGCCTAAGAATGAATTGATAACATTGCCCCTTATGCTTAACACTGCTGGAACAAGTGGACACTTGAATAATGAGATGCCTTATGAATGATAGAATAAGAAATGAACTGGCTATACTATCGAACCAATGAACTGAATGAAACACTAGAATCATGTACTCTCTGTATAACTGTTGCAAGAATATGAAATGTTGCCTGTCCCTTATAAGAAATGAATGAATGAATAAATGTCCCTATGAAATGAATGAATGTTAAGTTCCTCTTAAGAAGGAAATGATATGAGATACGTTGCAATGAAGCAATGAATGAGAAATGATAAAGCTAGGATCGTTGAGATCACCAATTGAAATGATGGTAATGATGCAAAGAATAAGTCATTGAATATGACTAACGATGCACTGTTGCCTTTACTTTCCTTAATATATTTTACCATGCGATTATGTTCACAATCGAGTCGGACACGCATTCGCATGGTCATGGACAACTTGTATACAAGGTTTGAGTAATAATTTCCTCGAACGGTTCCTAGGGCCCTGGGGACCGATTCGGCCTAGGAGGAAATAATGATGAGTGCTATGGGGGCACGGATAAGGCGGGATGGCATAGAGGCTCGCCACCTACTATGCTGACCGCATTATCTTAAAATGAAATGAAATGAGAAGAGTCCATATGGTTTAACAACACCAGTGACCATGTAGTCAGGATGCATGCTAATGAATATTTTGTGCAGGCAGAGTAAGTATATCAGATAACCTGTAATTGATATAGGTACGAGGAGTCGGCTATCGGTAAGAAATCACATAATTGTGATATTGTATAAGTTGGTTTAACTTGCCTGCTTAACATGTTCCATTTAGTATGCTAGAAAGATGCCTTGCTATAATCATTGCTCAAACACAACATACATGCTAAGTGATGCTTGAAGTGAGAACTGTTATAACATGCTTAAAATATTAATGTTAACGATGCCTCAATGATGCCTTTTCATGATAACACCTAGTATGCCTCAATAATGCCTTTGTATGATAACACCAAGAATGATAAATGATATGTCCACATAAATGCTACTAAGAATATGTTTACATGCTTCACTCTGATTATTGCCCATGAACTGTAAACTGATGCTAGGCCCCAAATAGAAAGATCACTCTAAGAAATGCTTGCTTAAATGATCACTTAAAATGTTGGTTTATGCGAGTGGGTTGGATTCTGCTCGCCAGTACATAGATGATGTGCTGACCTACGTTTTGTGGGCAGGTGCTTGTGCTTGGAATGTTCTACACACGAAGTTTAGCTGGATTGGTCCCGCAGCATCGAAGATTTGTTGGGCATACAGAAGCTCTCCTTGCACAAGATGATGTCTTCTGTCTATAAAGGGCATAATGTATGGAACATTGTAATCAGTTGTACTAGAGAGATTGTAAGCCAAGTCGGTATATCGAGTTGTAATCCATTGTATCCAAATATCAAATGTAAGCTGTATAGCATTGTTCAGTTGGTTTCCAATGTAAAGTGAGATGTGCTGTAATCATTGTACTTCAATACAAGTCTTGTACTCTTCTTCAATTATCAATAAAGAGAATAAAGTTCTACATATCTCTGTGTGGCTTCAAGTTACTTTTTTTCTCCACTGCTATAAAGAAGTGATGTACTTCTATTCAATAAGAAAGATTGTCCTCATTAAATTCAATTTATCTGCTTCTGCTGCTGCGATGTATTCCTATTTGAAGAATAATCGATTATGTACCATCTTTGCCTTGTACAAGTGCAATACCAGACTTGTACGACATCACGCCCAAGCGAGGACGATCGATTCCAAGAGATAAAATATATGAATAAATGACTCTATGAATCGGGGCGTGACAGTATGAACCTGATCTACTGCTGAAGACAGATCAACTTGTCGCAGTCCCTGATACTGAGCTACCAGCTGATCGACTTCTAGTAACTTGGGCTCTAAAAGATCGACCATCCCTGCCCCACCGGAGAGGGTTCTGAGAAGTTCAATCTAGCCACGAGCACATTGGCAGGCCAATACAAAAGACATTCCCTTCTCTACGGCAGCCTCAACCCCTTGCTTCAGATGGCGGTAGAAACTGTCAACCACATCCTTTGACGATTCATCCAAAACTTTCGAAGAAGATGTCGTCAAAGGAAGAGTAGTTGGCAGAGTTGAAGAAAATGCACCAGAACTTGACGCCCCTGCCACTAGGAAGACAAGTTCCGAGCGATAAAAAGCTTGAATAGCGGCTATCTCCTCCTCCGTCGCCCGAAGGATCTGGAGACTGGACAGGGCGAAAAGTTCGACCTTCGGAGCCACATGAATCAAGGAGGGTGTAGGGACCATTTCTCCCCGCCCTGGCCGTTCTACAGCCTGTTCTTCTGAACTTGAACCTGCAGGAGGCCCCTCGATATGAGTTGAAGGAGGAGGAGGCATACTTTCTTCCACCAGATCCCCTCTGGTGACTTCTTCCTTGATAATGTCCATCGTTGGCGGCGAAGGAGAAGGACCTGTATGTCCGGAGCAACCAACGATCAGTTTAACCCGAAGGATGTAAAGATAGAGCAAATGAACCTCCTCACTAGTCAAGACTTGACTTAGCTTACCAGGAGAGGGTTGCTGAAGCTCGCTCACAGCCATTGTATCCTCCTCACCAGCGACATCGGAGCCGAGTGCAGCTGGTTCCTCCGCCCTAGCTGCCCTGGAGGTAGACGCAATTGGGTCAGCATCACCCAGCTGGAATTCAGCAACCTCGAAGATTGGCTCAGTAGAGCCCACATCCCCCTGGGTTGAGATATCAGCAACGGGAGGAACCTCAACCATCGCCGGGAGAACCCTGGCGGAGATAAGCTCAGCACTCATATCGCTAATTAAAGTGGCTAGAGCCGGGTTGACTTCAGAAACAGTAGTCGGCTCTCGACAGGCCACTTCTCCTGACGCCTACAAAGAAAAGGAGAATGATTAGATCACAATATAGAAAAGAAGAGCTAAGAAAAGATGGTTGTAATTAGATTTACCTCCGAAACGGCATCAGTATCCTCGCTTCTCTCCTGAATGATTGGCTCGCGAGGCTTGACGGCAACCCATTTTTGGGAGTAAGTTATGCCGCCAATGGTAGACTCACGCCTGCTTCGCTTGCGTGAAGGACCAGGCACAATAGGGGGCTGATCTGCCACCACATCATCTACAGGAGGAAGAGGCAGGTTATCGGCGTCATCCTCTTCGTCCGTATTGGTGGACTCCGAGTCTGACACCTCAACTGCATTCTCCTTCCTTTTCCTCGTCTTGGACCCTTTTGGCTTCTTCTCCAAGCCAGTACCAACAATAAAACTGGTACTTGGGTCAAAATCGGTAGGGGCTTGTTCACCATAACATGGTACAGAGCCGCCATGTACAAAATCTGCCCTGACTCCCTAACATCAGGCACAAAGAAGCTGGTGCGGGTGTGAACTATGTTATAGTAGTGCCAAGCCCTGATGCCATCAAGGACACTACCATCAAAACCCAGGCAGGGGTTGGGATTGTCCAGAAACAGCTGACTGTACCCAAACTGTCGGAAGAACCGACTGGGTAAGTAAGGCTTCAGGAAGACAGAGTTGCGGTTGTGATATACCAGATGTGCAGGATGGATGTTCTGCAACCAAAGGAGCATCATACCGGACAAGAGGTGGGGGGTCCAGTACCATCACGATGTATACCATTCACTTCTTTATCTGTAAAGTGAGGGACATATACGAAAAAGTTGTATCTGTCCACTATCGCCAGCGCCATTCGATAGGGTGGCTTGGTACTGCACTCCCAAGGCATACGGCGATACTGGAAGATGAAGGCGTAATCCGCAGTTATGTCGTCTTCTGGGCTATGCCTCATCAAAGACAGGCAGTGCAGCAACAGCCACCCCATCAGATAAAGATAGGGCAGTTCGATTCGTTCAAAGTCTTTCGTCGTATCACGGGCGATGACCTTGGACGAGAAAGTGCGGAGACCATGATGTTTGCTGTACACCATGGCAGGGAGAAGAGCTAGTCTGGCCCCAAAGACCAGCTTCACAGTGGGAATAATAAAGTTGTAGCTGATCCTCTCAATAGAACCAGTCCGATCCTCTCAATAGAACTAGCCCCTCCCAAGACCACGCACTTCTGCAGCCATACCATCAGAAATCCTGCCAGGAGAGCCTTCTCGGACAACTATTGAGTATCCTGATAAAAATAAGTAAAAGAGTCAGATTGACTCCCAAATCTATCGTCGGTGGTTTTCACCCTCTTGGCGGTTGACACCTTGTCTTGTACCTCCTCCCGGGTTTGAGGACTTCGAGGAGAAACCCGGCCTGAGGCGTCGAGCTTAAAAAGGTAACTGACCCAGGCCTTCGTATGCGGAAGGTTCCCTTCCGAGCTGTCGTTCTTCTTTTTCGACATCTGCTGGCATGTGCTGTGTTGACAAAGCAATTCCCGGTAGATAGCAACAAAGCCCGGGAACCCCTGCTCCAACTCCTCGAACTCTTCGTTCGTGGGGTATACACTTCGAAGACTTCATTCCCTTAGGGCAGCCTGGAGACTTCACGCATCTCGTAGAGAGCGAGTCCCATCTTCCCTTTCGGTGTAAAAAAAGGTCCCCGTTCTGGGGTTGTACATTTAAAGAAGAGCCATGAAGAGCTTCTTGTTTACGGGCAAACCATAACAGATGCCCCGAATGGCATGATACAAGCCAATCTCGTACAGGAGATTCTCGTATGTCCGCAAAATCTACATGGTCAAGTTGGTCCACGAAGAGATGGGGTTTATCCAATTCAGCAGTGCCAACCGACCAATGGGGTAGGACCCCTTATGAGCAAGCTGGTTCATGAAGGTGTCAGCTTGAGAGAACCTGAAGTTGGGACCCTGCATATTTAAAAAGCTACCCGGGGCCAACCCCATCACGTAGCAGCTGATCAGTGTCCTGCTCGCAACTACCGACCCCAAGTTTCTGTTATAGTGAATATTGCCCACAAACATCCCCTACCGGCTCGGAGTCAAGGAATCCACCATCTTCCTGTCCATTGGCAGCCTGTTGAATCACGACAGCGGGAAGTAACGTTCCATTTGAGGGATGTGGATCGCCACCCCGTTAGAAAAAAACTCCATCTTTCAGATAAATCCAAACGTTGTGGTTCTTCACAGTCACGGCATCCCCAAAGAGGAACGCAGGTTTCAGGTGTTGGCCCTCCAATTTTCCTGAGTTCATCATGCCAGTAAGAAAGTAGAAGGACTATTTTTGATATCTCTCAGCCTTTTCTCAGATTCATCTTTGAGAAATTGGTTTGACACATAATCAACTATGTGGTCGAACCTCACACCCACAGCAGATTGGGCGCGACCTACCAAGAGTTCTTCTGCAGGATTGACTGGCAACTTCACTGAAAAAGACAAAAGAAACAAGTTAGAAGATGGACAGAGAAAACCACTTATGCGGCTCTGATTAGGAGGCCTTATGCGGCACAATTTAAAGGAGTTCATGCGGCTCTGATTAGGTGGGACTTATGCGGCACAGTTTATAAAGAGCTTATGCGGCTCTGTTTGGTGGAGCTTCATGCAGCCCAATTTATAAAGAGCTTATGGGCTCTGTTTGGTGGGCCATATGCGGCACAGTTTAAAGGAGTTCATGCGGCTCTGAATAGGTGGGCCTTATGCGGTACAGTTTAAAGGAGTTTATGCGGCTCTGATTAGGTAGGTCTTTATGCGGCACAGTTTAAAGGAGCTTAGGTGGCTCTGTTTGGTGGGGCTTCAGACGGCCTAGTTTATAAAGAGCTTATGCGGCTCTATTTCGTGGGTCATCATGCAGCCCGGTTCATAAAGTGCTTATGCGACAACATGACGACTCTCATGCGGCTCGGACATGAGGCATACCCCATGCGGCTCGGACATGAGATGTTCATGTGGCCATACAGCACAGCATATGCGGATTCATCACACCGAACTTAAACAGTTCAATGAAGACGAAGAATATGCCAACGAGAAAGGCTCGCGCATAAAACATACGACGTAGCCGTTATGGTTAGGGTTTGATCCCATGCAGTTTTTCTTCCAACATTCTTACCGTTAATAGCAGGATGAACGTCGGGGTAAACTGGGATCGCTGACGAGGAGGCAACTCCTTTGCCCTTCGCCGCCGCTCTGGAGGATGCCTTGGGAGCCATTGAAGATCGAAGGAGAAGAAGAGACGGCAACTAGGGCACGAAAGTTTGAGGAAAGAAGAGAGTAAAGAGAGTAAAGAACTTCTCTTTTCAAAAATTACTCATATTTATAGGCTAGCAAAGGCGTGTGAACCGATATACGCTTCGGGTTTCGTGCTGCCTAAAGATAAAGCCGACCCATGGGATTCTATCCCCTTTCATGCAAAAAAGAATGTTCAGAATTATCAAGGCAAATCTAAATATTTAATGCCGACTCTTGGGATCCTATCCAAAAGACGGCTTTAAATCAAAAATAAATCAAGTGCAATTAATGAGACACCTAGGTGGCACAAAGACCAGCCTATGCGACCAAAGAATCCTATGCAGCCAGAGAATCCTATGCGTCCAGAGAAGTCTATACGGCATAAAGAGCTTATGCGGACATACCCATGCTTCTTATTCAAAGTATTTCAATTTTACAAATTGAAAACTTTGAAGGGGGTCTTATAGGAGCATGAAAAAGTATAGTAATTCTTATGCGGCCCATTAACTCCATGCGGCTCAGAACTTAGGGGGGTCTCATGTGGCTCAAAAATCCCTCAGAGCTTCATGTGGCTCAGAAAGCTTTATGCGGTTCAGAAGGAGCCACTTGGCCTTATGCGGTTCAAAATAGGCCTATACAGCTGACCATAATTACTCCGTGCAGCTGGCCATTAAATGCTCTGACACAAATTGACAGCAATGATGGCTCTGACATAAAGAAGAGACACGACATGCTCATAAAAAGACAAAAAAATCTTTGTGATAGCTGGCACAGTTCACAAATTCCAAGAAAGTTCTTTACGCGGATCGCCTGCGTAACCCTCATGCGGCTCGGTTGTGAGGCTACCCTCATGTGGCTCGGTTGTGAGGCCACCCTTATGCAGCTCGGTTTTGAGGCCACCCTCACGCGGCTCAGTTGTGAGGGCACCCTCATGCGGCTCGGTTGTGAGGCCACCCTCATACGTCTCGGTTAGGATGCCACCCTCATGCGGCTCGGTTATGAGGCCACCCTCATGCGGTTCGGTTGTGAGGCCACCCTCATACGGCTCAGTTATAAGGCCACCCTCATGCGGCTCGGTTATGAGGCCACCCTCATGTGACTCAGACAGGGGGACAGTCCTTTATGCGGCTCACAACCTAATTACAGTTGGGACACGTGGCAGAAGTTGACTAAGTCTTAACAACTCAGATTTATTGCAACCAACAGATCATAGCAGTTCAGATTTATTTCAACCAACATAGCAGTCCAGATTTATTATAACAAACATATAAAGATTAATCTTAACCAATCTCCAACTGCCCACTTCTCAAGAGGCAGTTACAAGGATGTGGCCATGTGGCTGTACACCCCACACATCATAAATTTCTATAAATAGCAAGTTGCTATTCCCTTGTAGACACACACAGAGCAGTAGAGAGATATAGAGAGCATTTCTTCGCCAGAGCCGAGGTTGCGTTCAATCGTCCAAGGAGTAAGGCAGAGTTGATAGCACTTCCCCGAGCGCTACCGTCACCCCCCAGAATCCAAATTAAACAATTGTACTTAGATTGTTGTTCCTAGGTTTTGTCCTAGGCTTTCTTTTGTACAAGAGAGTTTGTAATTTTGAATCAAAGTTCAGTTCTCCCATAAAACTGTTCTATTTTTACATAATCAATGGCAAACAATTTCTTTCGCCATCGCCGACGTGCGTCGCACCTGTGACTCGCCACCACCTCCTGGCGTCGTGCGTGTCCTGCCAATCCATGGCATGTTGTCCGATGCGCGCGACGAGCCCCGCCAAGCCATCTGCGTCGTCGTACCCCACTTCCTCCGTCGTCGGAAGCCACTTCTTCCATTTCTCTCCTCCACTTCTCTCAGCCCTTCCTCTTCCTCCGTTGCTGGCCGACTCAGCCACCGGCGCCGATCACCTCCCCGTGTGAGCCCCCTCTCTCCTGCTTCCTCTTTCCCCTACGTCCTCAGCTTCTCTCTCCGCTCCTTTTCTCACCCACTCCCATATTTCCTTTTCTTTTTCTTTCTAGCCACTGATTTCTTTTGTACCATTCTCTCTCTCGATCTCGAGAGAAGAGAACGGCTGATCGGATTGGGAATATTTAACTTTATTTATCAACTTTATATTGTTTTAATACAATATACTTATTAAGTAGAAAATTCTTGTTGAGTGTAATACTCTTATATTGGGAATACTACTGTTCTTATTATTAATTAATTTTTTTTAAATTGTAGTATCCTTATATCACTATATAGTCCTTAATATTATTACGGATTATTAACTATTATTTATTTTCATTGATATTAATTACAAAGTATTCTTTTATTAATAAGTATAAATGTATTATTGTTACCTTGTTCTGTTAAATAAATATATAAATAATCACTTTTGACTAGCCTAACATATTTTCTAGACTTTATACTGATTTAAATTTTGGCTAATAAAATGTAGTCCTAAATTTCATATCTATTTCAAGTATTATATAAAATATTTTACTAAGTAAGTTATAATTTGGCCTAAATTAGTTATTAATATTTTTGAATAATTATTTAAAATATCTTGTTTATGAAGTTTAGTTTCTATTATAAGTATAGCTATACAAACTTTGGGTTTTAGCCTAAAGCTTTTATTCCTCTGTTTTCAAATATTTATCAAAATTGTTTACTAGTAAATATATTTTTAAATATTTAGTTTCTTAAAATCGTATATATATTATTCAATCATTTTTCCTTATGTCCATGCCCTAGCCCATCTTTTGTTTTTCTTACCAATTCTATACTACCTTCTGTCCACCCCAACTAATTTGACCCTTCTGGACCCAATGGAACTGTCCATGCCATTATCCGAGGTCACCTTGCATAGTTGTTATACTCAAGTCGTAGTTCGTGCCACATTGTTTATTGTAGTACATCAGGCGTCCTACTAGGCAAGTCACCTTGCCATTTGCTGTTATTTATTTAGCTCATATTTCATGCATTATTCATTATTTTCTTTATGTAAAATAAACTGTGATACATGGCATAACCTATTAAAACTTACTGTTCATTTATATTTCTTGTTATGTATTAGTTTTCTTACACATTAAACCTAGATTTAAGGGACCACCTTGTGTCTTGCATTCATTTGGCCTTGACACGTTGTACCACGAAGTTGTGTGTCCCATGTAGAACACGAACGTGCTTGATTGGCTGGCCACCGGTACGTATAAGACGTGCTATAGGATTAACCGCTAATAGAATTGCATGCTAGTTTGACTTAGCGGTTATAGAGGTTTTCTGTTGTGGATACAATATAGTAGGCATTGGGCGGGGAGGACAATTCCTTAGCGTATGGGCTTCGATGCACTTTTCCTTGTGACCCAGAAGCTCCGCTGGAGATACGGGGTTGATGACCCATGATTACTAATGGCTACTGGCATTCTGCGGAATATTATGCTCGTATTGATTGGGCCTCTGGTGCCCCAAGGGGAGACTATACTGATCATATTTTAGCTAGGGCCCATCCGTAGGAAGGATTGTTCTTAACTACATTTCACTTAGAACGGTTAGGCACCTTTATCCGTTTGGTACGAGTACTTTTGGTTTGGGTACTTGTATCTGACCGTGGCTTGGAACAATAACTTGTCGCGGATTAGTTTATCACATCTTGTCCTTGTTTGGTTGTAGGTGTGACTTACTACTTCGATGAGAAGGTATTGAATCTTGTTGGGGTCCGGATACCATATTGGATTCATAGCATGGAAAGACACATTATCGTGAATTAGTTTACCATCTCCTGTCCTTGTTTGGTTGGGAGGATGGTAAGCTAGTTCAATAGGTGTGTATTGGACCATGTTATAGTTCAATTGACTTATTTATTTGAGCAATTTATATTCAGTTATATTGGCATGATATTACGTGTCTTGTTACGTCCCTCTGAGGACCTGGTTATTTCTCCAGTGTGTGCTCTTGTCTTTCGTAGGTGTTCTAGCCGTGGCCTGTTTGCCATTGAATGTAAATGTACAGAACAGTTTTATGGGAGGACTGAACTTAGACTCACAATACAAACTCGCTCGTACAAAGAAAGCCTAAGAATGAAAACCTAGGTACAGCAATCTAAGTACGATTGTTTAGTTTTTTCTGGGGGTGACGGTAGAGGCTCGGAAAAGCGACGGCAGCTTTGTCTTACTCCTTGGACGATCGAACGCAGCTTCGGCTCCGGGGAAGAAATGCTCCTGCTCGGGTGCGGATCTTTCTGTGCTTGGCTCTGTGCATATATCTTTGTGCTCCTTTTTTACAAGAGAATGGTACCTTGCTATTTATAGGCATCATGGATGGAGGTGTATAGCCACGTGGCGGATTCTGAGCCCTAGACCATTATGTTGATTGCCATAAATCTGGTTTATTACGATTGCAATATATCTAGGCAATTATGTTGATTGGCATAAATCCGGATTGTAATGATTGTATTAAATCTGGATGATTATGATGATTACAATAAATATGGCTTGTTTGGGATTTGACCAAATCTGGACGGTTACGTTGATTACAGCAAATCTGAGTTATTGAGATTTGATCGACTCCTGCCACGTGTCCCTGCGTTAAATATGGATTATTAAGACTCGATCAGCTCCCGCCACGTGTCCCTTCGATAAATATGGATTATTGACACTCGATCAGCTCCTGCCATGTGTCCCAACTGTCGTGCTTGTGGCGAACCGCATGAGGATGGCCTCACGACCCAGCCGCATGGGAATATCCTTACGACCGAGCCGCATATTGTCTCACAACCAAGTTGCATGAGAACGTCCTCACGACCGAGCCGCATGAGGACTGACTCACAACCGAGCCGCATGAGGATGACCTCACAACTGAGCCGTATGAAGACTGCTTCACAATCGAGCCGCATAAGGATGACCTCCCCACTGAGCCGTATGAAGACTGTCTCCCAATCGAGCCGCATGAGGATAACCTCACCTCTGAGCCGCATGAAGACTGCCTCACAATTGAGCCGCATGAGGATGACCTCACCTCTGAGCCGCATGAAGACTGCCTCACAATCGAGCCACATGAGGATGACCTCACCACTGAGCTGTATGGAGACTTCCTCACAACCGAGCCGCATGAGGGTCCTTCAGTCGGTCCGTATGAGGAGCTTTCGGGGTTGGTGGATTGTGTCAGCTGTAAAGATTTTCTTGTCTTACCTAGGAGCTTGCCACTATGTCTGGGTCATCATTTCACTTTTGTGTCAGGGCTGTCAAACCTTCGTGTCAGAGCTGTCGCTTCCCATCAGGGTATTAAATGAGCCAATGGCATAAGTTAATTATGGCCGGTTTGTGAAGGACTTTTTGAACCGCATAAGGCCACATGGCTCGCTGGGAATTTCTGAACCGCATGAACTCTAATGGACGTTTGAGCCGCATAAAATTCTCCTAGTCTTGACCCGCATGAAACTCTCCTAGTCTTGAGCCGCATAGGATTTCCTGTTCATTTTTATGCTTCTACAAGACCCCCTTTAAAGTTTTCAATTTAAAAAATTGATATACTTTGAATGAGGGCTATGTCCGCATGGGCTCTCTGTGCCGCATATACTCTTCTGGCTGCATCGAATGTTCTGGACGCATGGACGTTATGGCCGTATGGACGTTCTGGCCGCATGGACATTCTGGCCGCATGGGTATTCTGGCCACATAGACTATACTATGCCACATAGGCATCTCATTTAATTGCTTTTGATTTGTTTCAGATTTAAAGCCGCCTTTTGGGGCAGGATCCCAAGGGTCATATTTACCTCGATGACCGAAGAGTCGATTTTGTTCTTTAGACGGCACACGAATCGAAGCATCCGTCGGTTTATGAGCCCCTGTCCGCCTATAAATAAGAGTAATTTTTTAGAGAAACTCTTTACTTTCTTCTTTTATTCGAACCTCTCTTGTCCTAGGCTGCCGTCTTCTTCTTCTTCTTCTTCGATCAACGATGGCCCCCAAGACTTCCAAGGCTGTGGCAAAGGGTAAGGGAGTGGCTTCTACGTCGGCTGCGGCGCATGAAGTTCATCCCGATGTTCACCTCACCATTGCTGGTAAGAATTTTAGGAGAAATTGCATGAACTCATAACCTAACCTTCATGGCTATGTCGTATATTTTATGCACGGGCCTTCTTCGTCTTCATCGAACTGTTCGCTTTGTATGTGCCGCATGTACATCCCATGTCCGAGCCGCATGGGGGGGTATGGCCCATGTCCGAGCCGTATGGGAGTCGTCTAGTGGCCGCATAAACACTTCGCAAACTGAACCGCATAAGGGCCCGTCAAACAGAGCCGCATAAGTCCCTCAGAAATGGGGCTGCATGAGGCTGCGCTAAATCGAGCTGCATAAGCCCCGAAACGCTAAGTTGGTTTCACCCGGCCATCTTCTAACTTTGTTTCCTTTATCTTCGATTCTTGCAGCACCCCTGCCGAAGGCTGAGATCATTGTGAAGGAGGAGTTGCTGCCTCCTTTCATCAAACACGAGTCATCGTTCGTTAAGGAGGAGGTGATACCAAAAATGGAGAAACAAAAAGAAGAGGTGGCGCCTATAGGGGAGGAAAACACTCTCAACATTGAAGTTGTTGTAAAGGAGGAGCCCCAGTCTGAGGGTGGTAGTATTGGGAGTTCTGACCCTCCTGCCCCGGACGAGGATCTTACTAAAATAGATCCTTCATATGTAAAATAGTTGAGGAAATGGTATATTTGCCCCATAACTAGGATTCGTGGGTTCCCATAAATGTCCATTTTTTTCTTGACATTTTTGTCTGTCCTTAGCTGTAGTTTATGTTTCGCTTCTTTTGGACATCAAATGTAATCTTTTTTCTTCTTGTCTGAATGAAATGATGGAGAACTTTTTTGGCTTGCTTATGAGATGTAGTCATGTGAATGAAACTGATTTTGAATGAACAGAATACATTCGCTCCATTCTTTGCTTGCAGTAGTTGCCCCAATGGAAGACTTTTTGTGGACCTATTATCCTTGGCGTACCTTGGTTCTGGGTACGGATAATAAGGCGAGAGAGAACCAACATACTTACTCAGAGGTAATGAGGACGTGGTAAATATGAAGGTTTCTTCAATGGAGCTTTCCTACTCAAAGATAATGAGGACGTGGCAGGAGTGGGCTCCATGAAGGGTACATAGAACGACTAAGAGGTAATGAGGACGTGAAAGTTCAACGTGAGGGGTGGTTTGTTTTTGATAGAAGTGAAAACAACTCAGAGGTAACATCGACGTGGTTGTTTCGGGAAATTTGTGGATCTGTAACCCTTTTTATGCACTGAAAGTGCGGGTATTGGATCATGAGGAGGGAGCTCTTTTAGGAAGAAAGTTCAGAGGTATAATCATACATGACTTACTACCTAAAAGATGCTATATACACTCATCTGGGATGACCAGAGTGTAAGTTCAGCGATACCTGCGGGTATATAACTCAACAATCTAGGAAATTTGGGATCGAAATGTTAGTTCAGCGGTACCAGAGGGTACATAACTCAATAATCTGAAAAATATGGGATCGAAATGTGAGTTCAGTGGTACCAGAAGGTACATAACTCAACAATCAGGGAAATTTAGGATCGGAATGTAAGTTCAGCGGTACCAGAGGGTACAAAACTCAACAATCTGGAAGATTTGGAGTCAAAATGTAAGTTCAGCGGTACCAGAGGGTACATAACTCAACAATTTGGAATATTTGGAGGATGTCGTTTCAGACGTAATACTTCTTTAGGAACTTGCCGTTGATGGGCAACATAATCAAGTCTCCATTTTGTTTTGCGAGGCGGTAAGCACCATTGGAGAATACAGCCTCGATGACAAATGGGCCTTCCCACTTTGGCTAGAATTTGCCGGCGGTTTTGTGTGTCATAACCATCGGCCACCGAACTGCCAGAACGAGATCGCCCACTTGGAATGTTCTGATTTTAACCTTCTTGTTGAAAGCTTCCGAGATACGTGCTTGGTACAGCTCGAGTCGTTGTTGAGCTAACATGCGCTTCTCATCTAGGACCTCCAACTCTTGTATTCGGCGATGGTGATTATCATCTGTCATGAGTCGGTAGGTGAGAGCAACGCGGAGTGAGGGGATTTGAGTCTCCAATAGGAGAACTACCTCACTCCCGTATACCAAGGAGAATGGTGTATTCCCAGTGGCTATCCGAACTGTAGTACGGTATGCCCACAAGCATTCGCCAAGCTTCTCATTCCAATTGCGTCTGTTTGATGACATGAACATCTTGAGAAGCTTGATAATTATTTTGTTGAATGCTTCAGCCAGACCATTAGTCGTCGGGTTGTACGGTGTTGGAGCAATATTCTGGATTCGGTGTTTGTCGCAAAACCGATAGAAGGCGCGGCTTGCGAACTACAGACCGTTATCGTGGATGATCCTTCGGGACAGTCCATAGCGGTAGATAACATGATGTTTGAGGAAGCCGATCATGTTTGAAGTCTTCACTTCTTTCAGCGGAATAGCCTCCGCCCATTTGGAGAAGTAATCTGTGATTGCGAGTATGAAGCGATGTCCTCGGGACGAAGGCGGAGTGATCGGACCAATGATGTCCATTCCCCATGCTTCGAATGGCCAGGATGCCATCGTCGGATGTAGAAACTCGGATGGCTGGTGGATGAAATCTGCGTGGACTTGACATGCTTTGCACTTTCTTGCATAGTCTATCGCATCGGCAACCATCATGGGCCAGTAGTAGCCCATTCGGCGAAGGCGATCTTGTAGTTTCGGGCCAGGCTGATGGGTTCTACAGATGCCATCATGAGCTTGACGCATGGCTTCTTTGGCTTCTGTATTTGACAGACATTGAAGCAGTAATCTATCATATGATCGTCGATACAGCATTTTCGTCTCCGTATCATAGAAGAATTTGAGGTAACGCCTTCTAATGGAAGCGACTTCCTTCGGATTTTCTTGCAGGATGTCGTAGACTACAAAGTCAATGAATGGTTGTCTCCAGTTTGGGGCTTCGTCGACTGTCAGAGAGGAGTAACTCTCAACACATTGAACATTGTCCTTGGGACAGACCAATTCACGGCCTATTATGTCAACCAAGTGGTGAGCATGATTCAGAACTGCTAAAGAAGCGGCAAGGCCTGCTAGGGCATCGACTTCAATGTTCTAGAGCCTGGAAACGTGTTCTATGATGAACCCTTCCAAGGACGAGATGATGTCAATCGCTATTTGGTGATAGGGGATCATGTCTTCATGACGAACTTCGTATGAGCCCCGGATCTGGTTAACGATTAGCTACGAATCACCGTATGCTTCAAGATACTTTCCCCCCAGCTCCTTTGCAAGTTGGAGGCCAATGACCAAAGCGTTGTACTCGGCCACATTGTTTGAACAGAGCTCCGTAAGGGAATAAGCCCGATTGATTACCAGCCCTGAGGTAGATATCAGCACCACTCCGACTCCAGCGACGATGTTGCCCTTAGGCCCAGTTCTAGAAGCGCCGTCGAAGAACATTCGCCATACGGTATCATGGGAGGACACAGTTGAATTGGCAACCTCATCTGGAATCTCTTCGTCTATTTTGGTTGACTTCGAACCTGGAAGAGAGACTAAAAAGTCTGCCAGGGCTTGACCTTTAACAGCCTTCTGCGGGACAAAGATCATGTGGTAGGAAGACAGTAATATCGCCCAGGTAGCGAGGCGAGAGCTGAGTGCACCTGGCTTGGTCATGAGGACCCTGAGGGGGTTAACCCTTGATACGACATGGATGGTTTGTCCCGTGACGTAGTGTCGCATCTTCTGAATGGCAAACACCAGAGCAAGGCACTCCTTCTCTACGGCAGTGTATCGATGCTCAGGTCCCATCATCATTCGGCTAAGGTAATATATAGCTTTCTCATGGCCTGCATCATTGTTTTGTGCAAGTAAAGCACCGAGAGAATGCTCCATTGCTCGCACGTAGAGCAGGAATGGTTTTCCAGCAACCGGGGCTACCAGGAATGGAGGGTTCGACAGATATTTTTTGATGCTGTTGAAGGCGCGCTGACATTCTTCATCCCATACGAATGAAACGCCCTTCTTCATGAGTTGGGTGAATGGCTGACATCGTCTGGAGAGGTTAGAGATGAACCTCCTAATGTAAGCTAGCCTCCCTTGAAGACCTCTGAGTTCACGAAGATTTCTTAGGGGACCCATCTCCATGATTGCCTTCGTCTTCTCGGGGTCTATGGGGATACCTTGGGAAGTAATGATGAAACCCAAGAACTTTCCGCTGGATACGCCTGTCACGACCCGCACCCTAGAGTAAGGGCACGAGACGTGGCTACGTCCAGCCTACGCTGCAGTGTCGGCAGTAGAACGATATTTAGGTCATACATCTAACAATATAAAGGTACATGTACAGTATATACACTCCGAATGGAGGTGACATAGCAAATACAGTCTCAATCACATCTAAGGTAGAGCATGATAAAAGATAGATTAAATATGAAATCCACAAAGAGATACAGCGATAGAAGTCTAAGTGTCTAAGATACACAAACCCAGAAAACATCTCAAATCTCAAATACAGTAATCCATAGAGTAAATACAGCTCAAGACAACTGAAAACAAAGTAAGAAAAACCCTAGCTATTTATACAACCTCTACTGTGTCTCCTCTAGGCTAGCAGGCAGCCACCAAGCTATCTGTAAAATTTATCAATAGGTCCAGTCAGGATAGGAGCGAGTACAGTACATCTCAACAAATCATAACAGGTTAAGAAATATAAACATGCTAGAGAGTAAGATACAGGAAACTGAAAGAACAACATGATGTAAAAAGGAAGACTGTAAGTAATTAGATACAATATATATATGAGAACTAACAGTGCTAGTGATTCAGAGTACAAGATGGTTATGTAAACGGCACGATGTTGTACACGAGTAATCTAAAGAGGTTGTACACGAGTAATCTACTGGATTGATTACATAACCACTTCTACTCCCCCGCCCCAATCAATACACAAGGATCTAGCCAAGTTATGTTATTGTACACGAAGTATAGTCATACACGAAGATCATGTGAGCACATTAGTATACACGATTTCACACGATTTTTACACAAAAAGCACGAACACAAGGAGTACACGATGCTCATGATAAAGTACACAAATACGAAATACCCGATGTATCCGCTAAGGGGTTAACATCGCACGACAAGATCCATATAGTACTAATCCGTGTTGCCAACGTGTCAGCATCAAGTAAAGTAATCTAAAGCAGGAAATATACTCCTAAATAGGATATGAAATGATTAGAGAATGTACTCGCCTGATAACCTGAACAGCTGATAGGTATATAGGTCCAACTGAAGCCACAGAGTCCTATTTAAAGCAACACAGTTTACAAGGTGTTCAAGTTGTAATAAATGAATCTCTACAAGCAATCTATATTATTCTAGGCTCTTCTAAGTCAAGTCAACTCTAGGTCAACTTCGGTCAACAATCTAGTCAAGCTAGGTCAAGTGTTGACTTATAGTTGACTTTTGGTCAACTCTGGTCAAACATGGTCAATTCTAGTCTAATTATTAAAGATATAAAGTGTACTTCGTTATTCGTACGTCCAAACTTACGACACATAAATCGAGATAAGATGATCAATGGTAAGGTTAATAACCTCATTATAGTGGTCCACGTGTCCATCTTGTCAATTTCAGCAATATGAGATGACTGGAATCGACCGATCTCAGTTTTGTTGTACTAATCCCGAAATACGAATATTATAAGAATTAATTATAATAAAAAGGTGATACATAGAGAAACTATCTACAAACATTATCTAATTATGAATTAAACATCGCCAACGTGTCTAGAATGGTCAAATTAGCTAGGATAGCCTACCCATCGGTCCAATTTGGACACGTGGGCAAAAAGGTAATTTTGGGTCAAAAATGATATCCGTGTCGGAGCCTTTTGCACCGAAAAACGTGCAAGAAAATAAGTCTACAAAATATAACAAATTATATGTTCACGAAACCAGAATGACGATACGAACCCAACGTATATCCAGAATTGGATTCCGTTGACCCGATCTCAATTTGGTCCGTTGACCAAAATATTGAAATTTCGGTTTGTACGGAAAAGCGTACTGGAGCCAATGTTCTCAAAACTCAGTAAACTATATGTCAACGAGTCCAGAATGACGATATGAACTCAACGGTGTATCCGGAATTGGATTCCGATGAGCTGGCATCAAAAAGTCCCGTTGACCCGGATTGTGGCGCCCATTTTGTATCAAAATACGTGCCAGGGCCCACGTCCTCCAAATCTAACAAATTATACATGAAAACATGCCAGAACGATGCCACGAGTCTGCTGGTGGTGTCAGAAATGAAATCTGGTGTCCCGTAATTCGGACGGCCAACTTTGGCATCGAATTCAACCAATCAAACAAGCTCACAATGAAACGAAATTGGAGGGGTATAAAGAGGGTTATACCAGCTGTGCACAGGAACTGGTAGCACGCCAAATAGAGCTGTGGTGGGGGAGGTACGAGCCGACGAAGTTGGCTCCGCAAAACTGTCCAAAACTTATACAATTTAAACGGTCAACTTGGTGGCCGGTTTTGATGTATCAAACGATGAAATTTACGGACGAAAATTGATGGAAGTGAAGATGGATATACCGAAATTGTGACGGAGCGAAGAAATCGCCGATCCAATGGTCGAATTTCTCGTAAATCGTACGTAAAGTTGCTGCGATGGGGTGCATAATCAGACTTGATTCCGTGTGCGTCACGGCGGGACATCGTGCGAAATGCACGAATTGCCTATACGTCATGCCGGGGAGGGAGATGACGCACCCAGGGGGGTCGTCGGTGTTCGACCACCACAGGAGGGGACACGGAGGAGACGGTCGGCGGCAGCGCCTACACGCGCGTGGCCAGTGGCCATCTCCGGCCGGCTGTGCAGCGCTGCTGCGCTGTTGCTATGTTCGGGGCTGCGCTGGCCCAGATGGCGTGGCGGAGCAGCTACGGTGGTACTCAGGCACAGCAAGGGGCGGTGGTGCGCGGCCATGGCGGCGGTCGTACGGGCTATGGTGGTAGAGAGGTGATCGGTGGTGGTGATTAGATGGAGGAAAGATGATGGTGATGGAGGGAAGTTGATGTGAAGAAGAAGGATGAGAGGAGAGGATGGTACGGCAGCCAGGGTAGTGGCCGAGGGGCTGGGCTCGGTGAAGGAGAAATTTGAACGAGGATGTGATGGTGGTTGTGTGTAATAAATTAGGAAGAGAGAGCGTAATAATTGTTGGTGTGTGTGTGTTGTAAGAGAAATATTCTTACCTAAAAATTAGGGCCGGCCTATCCATGGGGTGTGTGAGTTTGTGTTGTGTAGGGAATGGAGGGTGGTGATGAGTTGGGGTAGATCAAGGGCTAGGATTAAATGTAGCAAAATTGGTCATTCCTAGGGATTAAATCATGGGGGTCATATATTAAATATTAAAATTTGTAGTCTAGGGATTTAATATTTTTTAAATGCAATGAGAGTGAGGGTGTCATGAGAGAGGGTAACATGAAGCTTGGACTGGGTTCGGTTGAGCCGAGTCTGATCAAAATCGGACATGGTACAATAATCGAATTTAAATAGGTGTTTATGATCATGGATAAATAAGTAGCATGTGGGAGCTCAAATAAATAGGACACAAGTATCATGCGGGTAGTAGGCTTCATGTGGGCCATGTCCATATTTGGGGTCGGCAGGTTTGGATCGATGTCGGGTCCCGAAATTAAATTGGAAGTTAGGTCACAAGTTACGGTGGATAATTAATTGTCCTAAATTGACCCAAAAGTTGTGCGAAGCAAACGAAGCACAAGATGGTGTGTCTGAGTGGGACACGAAGGTCATGGGTGAAGTGTGTCTCGAGTAGATCATGCATAATGAGTTAGTTTCAAGAAAATGACTGGTCTTGTGCTCCCAAATTAAAAGTCACAATAACGTGCATATGATGATCAAGGAAAAGAGTGAGAAATCAATTAATAATTAATCAACAATCAAATGGTCTAATTCGACCCGAAGTTGTGTGAAGCAAAAAGAGTACAAGGGAACAAGTTTGAGTGGGACATTATATACCAGAATGAAGGTAATTCTGTCCACTACAAAACTCATGAAGAAAGTTTCCAGAGATGAACATCCCTGACACTCCAAATATCAAAGGCACGGAAAAGTACATTTAAAGATAAATAAACAGAATAAATTATTTATTGAAACTAATTTAATCAGAAAAATTAAAAAAATCAACCCGAAATTCAGGGTGCTCACATCCTACCCACCTTATAAAAATTTCGTCCTCGAAATTAAAATGTTCATACTCCTTCTAGGTCAAACCCCCACAATCAAAGTCTCAGAACTTAAACAAATCATACGATTTAAAAGGACGACATACAGGGTCATGGCATACGGTGGTAGTGAAAGTCTCATCTAGGTATACTAGTCATGCTAAACCAAAATGGTCATAAGGTATCAAAACATACAAGCAATCAGGGGTGTTAACCTGAAAAGATACAGAAATAACAAATCATCAAAACTGTAAGGCAGTCTACCATCCTATATGAAAACTGGTACTTATCAAAAAATAAAATAAAGATAACTACCAATTATCTATAAAGGGGTACTATTCAAAGAAAAATCAAAATCAAAAGTTAAAGAATGAAAGTCAAATACATTGAAATCCAATCACAATATATATATATATATATATATATATATATATATATATATATATATATATATATATATATATATATATATAGAGAGAGAGCGTTAGAGAGGGAAAGCTAGCATTATGTAAAAGTTATGTGGTTCGTGTGTGTATGGGTGTATGTGGACATGATCATATGGTTAGGTAGTAGGCATGTGTGTATGTAAAATATACATGAAAGTGTATTGGAGGATTTGAGTTTCAAAACAATAGCTATCAAGTTACACTACTCATGGCATATTGGTTGAACAATCTACAATGCACAACCTATTTACTCATGACATGCATGGCTAACCATTTATATATATATATATATATATATATATATATATATAAAGAGGTAGATATTTTATATCTATATATAAAGAGGTGGAGATTTAGTTATGTATCTATATACATTATAACATGTATGCATAAACTCTATATATATCTATATAGATATATGAACATAACATAGAGAGGAAGGGTTAGGTTTACATGGCAGTGTATACTATGTTAGAATGTGTGTGTCCTTGTACATGGTTATAGCTTTAGTATTGAAAGGTTAAACCCAGTTTTAGTTCAGCATTTACATACAAAATCTGAAAATAAGCTAATATTTAAACCAGTGTAATATTAACATAATGCTGTTTCAGATTTTAGGGGTTTGAAATATCACAACCAGCTCAATGCTCCCAACACATCCTAACATGATGGAGATGAAACCCTAACATACTATCCATACATTTAGCTATGCATACAGTTCAATATTACATATTAAATCTGAAATTGAACTAAACATTTGAAATCAATATAAAAATGTTAATATGTATTCAGTTTTAGGATTTTGGAGAAATTCGAACATAAAATCAACCCAATGTTCATCACAGCCCCAAACTAACATGTAAGAATATGAAACCTAATATTATATTCCTACATACAACAATGTATATAGCTCAAAATATTATATTTAAAAACAGCAAATTGAACTAAACATTTGAAATCCAGTATTAAGGGTTAATATGCACACAGTCTCAGATTTGACAAGTTCAAACACAAAACTTAACCAATTTCTTTAAGAATTGAAACCTTGTATATAAGATACATGTGTAGTGATGTAAACAAAACTAATAACATGAAATTTATATTTAAATTATGAATTTAAACTGGGAAAGCAGAGAACCAGTCTCTGATACTGTACTGTATCAGAAATATTGGGGTTTTGAGAATTTAAACATCAACAACATATTAATATATATTTAGATAGGTTGGTAATCAAAATGTAGCATGCATACGTGTCAGGCAAAGTGTCTGTGTCCACTATATATATTCTCATGTCTCAATATAAAAATCAAATTCTATATCAAGACCAACATTTAGATTCCTACCAAGATTGCAAAGTAGGTGATTGATGTAATCAAGACAGTTGTATTATTATTATAAATCATGGTATTTAAAATTTTCACGATGCCGCTAGCTTGGCTGCGAAAACCTTAAATTCCTACACCCGAGAAATATATCCAAAGTCAGACTATATGTCCTCACCATGCTGGCTAATGTGACTGTAGAAGACTAGATTCTATAACATAGATGACCTAGCCCATATAATTTCATCTTGACAAAAATTAAGTTAAATCGACAATGGATACCCAAAAATCAAATTTATTAACTAACCAAGAAAGATAAATATAAACTATTAGAATCAAATTTTGAAATATTTTATAATGAGATTCTCAAGGGTCATCCCAGGAATCTCTCAAGGAATCCTAATTGTGATTGAGTACCTTCAAAAAATATATCCTAATCCTGCTGTAGGCTGTAGTGATACTCTAGTTCGAATATCGCTACACAAACTCGACCTGCATGGGCCACCACTAAAAACGTGTCACGACCCACCCCCGAGAGTAAGGGCACGAGACGTGGGTACGTCCAGCCTACGTCGCAGTGTCGACAGTAGAACGCTGTCCTAGGTCAAACATCTAACAATATAAAGGTACATGTACAGTGTATACACTCCGAATGGAGGTGACATAGCAAATACAGTCTCAATCACATCTTAGGTAGAGCATAATAAAAGATAGATAAAACATGAAATCCACAAAGGGATACAGTAGATAGAAGTCTAAGTGTCTAAGATACACAAATCCATAAAACATCTCAAATCTCAAATACAGTAATCGATAGAGTAAATACAGCTCAAGACAACTGAAAACAAAGTAAGAAAAATCCTAGCTATCTATACAACCTCTACTGTGTCTCCTCTAGGCTAGCAGGCAACCTCCAAGCTATCAGTAAAATTTATCAACAGGTCCAGTCAGGACAGGAGCGAGTACAGTACATCTCAACAAATCATAACAGGTTAGGAAATATAAACATGCTAGAGAGTAAGATACAGGAAACTAAAATAACAAGATGATGTAAAAAGGAAGACTGTAAGTAAATAGATACAATATATATATGAGAACTAACAGTGCTAGTGATTCAGAGTACAAGACGGTTATATAAACGGTACGATATTTTACACGAGTAATCTAAAGAGGTTGTACACGAGTAATCTACTGGATTGATTACATAACCACTTCTACTCCCCCGCCCCAATGAATACACAAAGATCTAGCCAAGTTATGCTATTGTACATGAAGTATAGTCATACATGAAGATCATGTGAGCACATGAGTATACACGATTTCACACGATTTGTACACGAAAAGCACGAACATAAGGAGTACACGATGCTCATGATAAAGTACACAAACAGAAAATACTAGATATATCCGCTAAGGGGATAACATCACACGATAAGATCCATATAGTACTAATCCGTGTTACCAACGTGTCAGCATCAAGTAAAGTAATCTAAAGCAGGAAATATACTCCTAAACAGGATATAAAATGATCAGAGAAAGTACTCGCCTCATAACCTGAATAGCTGATAGGTATGGAGGTCCAACTGAAGCCACAGAGTTCTATTTAAAGAAACACAGGTTACAAGGTGTTCAAGTTGTAATAAATGAATCTCTACAAGCAATCTATATTATTCTAGGCTCTTCTAAATCAAGTCAACTCTAGGTTAACTCCGGTCAACAATCTAGTCAAACTAGGTCAAGTATTGACTTATAGTTGACTTTTGGTCAACTGGTCAACTCTGGTCAAACATGGTCAATTCTAGTCTAATTATTAAAGATATAAAGTGTACTTCGTTATTCGTACGTCGAAACTTACGATACGCACATCGAGATAAGATGATCAACGGTAAGGTTAATAACCTCAATATAGTGATCCACATGTCCATCTTGTCAATTTCAGCGATGTGAGATCACTGGAATCGACCGATCTCAGTTTCGTAGTACTAATCCTGAAATACGAACATTATAAGAATTAATTATAATAAAAAAGTGATACATAGAGAAACTATCTACAAACATTGTCGGATGATGAATTAAACATAACCAACGTGTCCAGAATGGTCAAATTAGCTAGGATAGCCTATCCATCGGTTCAATTTGGATACAAGAGCAAAAAGGTAATTTTGGGTCAAAAACGGTATCCGTTTCGGAGCCATTTTGTACCAAAAAATGTGCAAGAAAACAAGTCTACAAAATATAACAAATTATATGTCCACGAAACCAGAGTGATGATACGAACCCAACGATATATGCAGAATTGGATTCCGTTGACCCAATCTCAATTTGGTCCATTGACCAAAATATTAAAATTCTGGTTTGCACAGAAATGCGTGCCGGAGCCAATGTTCTCAAAACTCAGCAAACTATATGTCAACGAGTTCAGAATGACGATACGAACTCAACGGTGTATCCGAAATTGGATTCCGATGAGCCGACGTCAAAAAGTCCCATTGACCCGGACTGTAGGGCTCGATTTGCACCGAAATGCGTACCAGGGCCAACGTCCGCCAAATCTAAAAAATTATATATAAAAATATGCCAGAACGATGCCACGAGTCTACTGGTGGTGTCAGAAATAAAATTTGGAGTCCCGTGTTCAAAAATAGAATTTTACAATTTGGAAATTACGAATTTGGACGACCAACTTTGGCGTCAAATTCAACCAATCAAACAAGCTCACAATGAAACAAAATTGGAGGGATAGGAAGAGGGTTATACCAGCTGTACACAGGAACTAGTAGCATGCAAAATGGAGCTACGGTGGGGGAGGAACGAGCCAACGAAGTTGGCTCCGCAAAACTGTCCAAAATTTATACAATTTAAACGGTCAATTTATACAATTTAAACTGTCGGAAATCGTGCACGAAGTTGCTGTGACGGGGTGCACAATCGGACTTGATTTCGCGCGCGTCACGGCGGGAATTCGTGCAAAATGCACGAATCCCCTATACGTCGTGTCGGGGAGACGACGCACCCAGGTGGGTCGCCGGTATTCGCCCACCATGGAGGGGGGGCCGGCCATGGCGGCGGCGGCCGGCGGCAGCGCCTGCACGCGCTTGGCCAGTGGCCATCTCCGGCCGGCTGTGCAGTGCTGTTGTGCTGTTGTTGTGTTCGGGGCTGTGCTGTCCCAGCTAGGTGTGGCGGCGCGGCTACAGCGACGCTCAGGCACGGCGAGGGACGGTGGGGCACGGCCATGGCGGCGGCCATGCGGGCTATGGTGGTAGAGAGGTGATCGGTGGTAGTGATTAGATGGAGGAAAGATGATGGTGATGGAGGGAAGATGATATGAAGAAGAAGGAAGAGAGGAGAGGATGGTGCGGCGGCCAAGGTGGTGGTCGGGGGGCTGGGCTCGGGTGAAGGTGGAGTTTGAATGAGGATGTGTTGGTGGTTATGTGTAATAAATTAGGAAGAGAGAGAGAGTAATAATTGTTGGTGTGTGTGTGTTGTGAGAGAAATATTCTTACCTAAAAATTAGGGCCAGCCTATCCATGGGGTGTGTGAGTTTGTGTTGTGTAGAAAATAGAGGGTGGTGATGAGTTGGGGTAGATCAAGGGCTAGGATTAAATATAGCAAAATTGGTCATTCCCAGGGATTAAATCATGGAGGTCATATATTAAATATTAAAATTAGTAGATTAGGGATTTAATATTTTTTAAAGGCAATGAGAGTGAGGGTGTCATGAGAGAGGGTAACATGAAGCTTGGACTGGGTTCGATTAAGCCGGGTCGGATCAAAGTCGGACATGGTACAATAATCGAAGTTAAATAGTTATTTATGATCATGGATAAATAAGTAGCATGTGAGAGCTCAAATAAATGGGACACAAGTATCATGCGGGTAGTAGGCTTCATGTGGGCCATATCCATATTTGGGGTCGACAGGTTTGGATCGATGTCGGGTCCCGAAATTAAATTGGAAGTCAGGTCACATGTTACGGTGGATAATTAATTGGCCTAAATTGACCCAAAAGTTGTACAAAGCAAACGAAGCACAAGATGGTGTGTCTGAGTGGGACACGAAGGTCATGGGTGAATTGTTTCTCGAGTAGGTCATACATGATGAGTTGGTTTCAAGAAAATGACTGGTCTTGTGCTCCCAAATTAAAAGTCACGGTAACGTGCATATGATGATCAAGGAAAAGAGTGGGAAATCAATTAATAATTAATCAACGATCAAATGGTCTAATTCGACTCAAAGTTGTGCGAAGCAAAAAGAGTACAAGAGAACAAGTTTGAGTGAGATATTATATACCAAAATGAAGGTAATCCTGTCCACTACAAAACTCATGAAAAAAGTTTCCAGAGATGAACATCCCTGACACTCCAAATATCAAAGGCACAGAAAAGTACATTTAAAGATAAATAAACAGAATAAATTATTTGTTGAAACTAATTCAATCAGAAAAATTAAAAAAAATTAACCCAAAATTTAGGGTGCTCACAACGCCCAAGTAGGATTTCGTGGGATTCATCTTCAAATTGTGCACTCGTATCAGGTTAAACACTGTCCTCAGATCATGCAGATGATCTTCCTTAGAGCGGATCTTGACGGCGATGTCGTCGATGTAGCATTCCACTGTCTTGCACAAGTGGTCTCTAAAGATGATGTTCATCACACTTTGATAGGTGGCGCTAGCATTCTTTAAACCGAAAGGCATGACTGTGTAGCAGTATATGCCAATTGGTGTTCGGAATGATGTATGCTTTTCTTCATCAGGGAACATCTTGATTTGGTTGTACCCCGAGAAACCATCCATGAATGACATACGCTCGAAGCCGCAGGTGTTGTCAATCATGATGTCTGTGATAGGGAGGGGAAACTTATCCTTAGGACACGTCTCATTCAGATTACGAAAGTCGATGCAGATTCGAATCTTTTCATTCTTCTTGAGGACTGGTACTATATTGGCGACCTAGTCTGGATGTTGTTCCTCACGGATGAAGTCGCTAGCTATCAGTTTGTTGACCTCAGCTTCAATGGCATTCAAGATGTCGGGGCGGAACCATCGTTGCTGTTGCTTGACCAATTTTGCATCCGGACGAATATTGAGTTTGTGAAGTACAACCTCGGGGTTCAGTTCTGGCATGTCTTCGTAGCACCAGGCGAACACGTCGATGTATTCTCTAACGAGTTGCAGTAGCGATTACCGCTCTTTGTCCGTTAAATTCTTGCTGACGAAGATGGGCTTTGGAGAGGACTCATCACCGAGATCGACTTGCACGACCTCATCTTCAGTAGGGGGCTTTCTTTATTCGAATCGCTTTTCCCATTGCGCATCTAGCTGTTGTGTCCACGGTTGTAACTCAAGAAGCTCAGGAATGTCTTCATCTTCTTCATAGGCGTCGGCGAATGCCATATTAACGGATAAGACTTGCCTTAATAGGTCCCCGATGCTAACATCCGAATCGGAGGTTGGTGATCCGGTTGAGTGTGAATGCCAGTCGCATTCCTCATCCGAGATTTCAGGGGTCGTTGTAGGTGTAACATAACCTAGCCCACATCTGGTCTTGTTGTAGTAATCCCGTAGTTTTCCAGCTAGGACAGGCAATTGTAAGGGTAATCGCCGTCCAGTGCCGTAGTTCAAGCCTGGCGTAGTTTTCAGATCATACCCCTGTTTTTGTATGAGGTACTTGGATCAAAAACTATACAGATAAAGGGGCATTCTTCCAGTATCGGGTTCGAGCTCAACTTCTTCTATCCTGAAGGGCTGTGGATCATTCTTTTGGCCGAAGATGATTGGATGATCCTCTCCCTCGATTATGCGGTAAGCGTCTTCTACAGGAGTAAGTTGGTTTGTGGTGTAGACATTTGTCACCTATGTGTACAGGTGGGTGCCTATACCGTGTTCCATATCATACATTGTACAAAACTTATTAAGCTCGAGGTAGTTCAAAGATAGCCCTTTATTGATGAAATAAGGTTTTTTTTCCAGTAGGATTACATCATCTGCGGATGGAACATCAGTGTGAGCAGCCACATACTTAGCCAGCTCTGGCTCTTCTTCAACCACCCTCTGTGTCAATGAAAACTGGGAGGATGACTTGGGCAGCTTAATCATCAGGGGATCCATAGGTAGAGAAGAATGTGGAGTCGTTGGCGTACTAGCCACCCCCATTTTGGTGCTCGGTGCTGGGCAGGAGTTATTGGCTGGCTAGCAGTCCCCGGCTTAGCGTTCGGCTGTCGATTCATTCTAGGAAGACGAATCGTCATCGGCTTGACAGCGTGATTGAGCTCCTCTATCTGTTGCTGGCTAGCTCTAGGCAGCCTGATTGTCAGTGGCCCTGTCGTGGGTCTTGGCGCTTGGCCAGACCTTGGTAGTCAAATTATCATCTGGTCCTCCTGTGCAGAGAGGCTAATTGCGTCCTTACGCAGGGTGGCCGTAAGGGGTACGGTTTTGCCAGGTTTGCGGGCTTGGAGGTGGATTGTCAGAGGTTCTTCGGATCCAGCTGCCGCCTCAGTTTGAGCTTGAGTATATCCTTTGGCAAGGTACTTTTTCGACTTCTCATACAAGCATGAATCTGAGTAGTAGGATTCGATCCCTTTAAAGGGATCGATGTCGGCAAATTCTGTCCTCACGAAGCCGTGCTTGTTGACATAATTGAAGCAACGGTGCAGTGTGAAAGGCACGATCATGTAATCATGTATCCAAGGACGCCCCAGGAGAATATTGTAGGAAGTGTCCGTATCTATGACATAACAGTCACTTCTAACTGAAGGTCGCCGATTTGGCACTTCAGACGAATCTTTCCAATCGGATAGCTTCTGCCTAAATTGAAACCGTTGATAGCAGTGCTCGTCGGCGTTATACGATGCATTAGGATGCGTGGATGGTGTAGCAGGCTCTTCGGGATGATGCTTATGGAAGAACCGGGATCAATATGCATCTGATCCACCTTGATATCGCCAATGTATCCAGTATAATACAGAGGGCGATCGTGCAGGTTGGTTTTGATAAGCATATCCTGTAGAGTGAAGACAATGTCGGGCATTGCTCCTGTACAAGTGCTGTCCTAGAGATCTACAGGCGAGCTCTCCTCAGTGAGATTGGACAGAGCCAGATATGCGTCGACATTCTGGAGTGCCTCGCTCAGTACGATGCAAACAAATTTGGAGAGTCTCAGGAGCTCGTATAGCGACAATTTGGCTGGTATGTTGGCCAATTGTGCCAAGATGTCAAAGTTGTAGGACCTCTCCAGCCCATGAGGTGCCTCTTTTCGGAGTGGTTTGTCAAAGCGAGTCTCCTTCGGCCTAGGCTTGTTGGTCATCGAAGGCTGAGAAGGTCCTAGAGCATCAGCAGCTGTCGGCTGATGATCTTCGGCCGAATTACCCGGTGGAGGTTAGGTTTGTGCGTCGGATCGGGTAACAACAGCCGTAACTTCCTCGACCTCTATCGAGATTGTGCGGCATGACTTGACTTTTCCACTCTTCTTCTTCTTGCTGGTGGAGGGAGGTACGGACTGAGTCACTTCAGGTACGAGGTCCGGATGGACCCCCATGATCTTCCTCCATGATGTGGTAAGGGGCACTAGATCGGTAGCCTGGTCTCGGGGAGGTAGAAGGTTAGCGACCTCCATCTTTGCTCTAGGGACCGGTACTACTCCATCTTGAGTCTTTGTCGGAGGAAAGCTGTCAAATTGTACTTACACCATGTTGGCTACTACGGTTACCTCTGAAAATCAATGGCCAGGGCCTTATAATCGATGAGATGCTCGATGTATCACTTCAGTTGGTAGCAGTCTTGTGTAGCATGGTGGATATAGAGATGGTAGTGGCAGTACTTCGGGCTCTCCATCTCTGCAGAACGAGGTTCACACCTTGGAGGAGGGAGCGGAATTCGACCTCCTTGTATGAGCATGTCCAAGATGGGCTTGACATGGCCGTCCTCGAAGGAGTAGGTCATCTGAGGCCACTGCTTTTCTGCCGGCTTTGATTCGGGCTTCGGAGCTATGTCGGCCACCATAGCCTGTTTGCCCTTATTGTCTCGATTGTTGGAAGGGTCGCCACCATTGTTGCTGTTGGTGTTAGTGCGTTTGCCCTTGTCTTCCCCTTCCGAGATATGTAATCCCAGTTGGCGAGCTTTCTTCAACTTCTCTTCTACGCTAGTGGCACTGATGATGAACGTCTTCCAGTCCTTAAACTGACTTTCGCCCATCCAGAGGCTGATCGTGGGAAGCAGCCTCTTTTGGCAAATTTTAATTAAGGAGGAATCAGGGTTACCGGAAGGCAACTTCATCACAGTTTGGCGAAAACGCTCGATATAGTTCCTTGTCACCTCCTTTTCTCCCTGAACAACGTCCATGAGGGTGGATATTGTCACGTCTTATCCTACTTTGTAGAACCTCTCCAGGAATACACGTTTGAAGCCGACGAAGGAATAGATACAGTTTTCCGGCAAGGTGCAGTACCAGTCGATGGCAACCCCTTCCAATGCTTCGATGAACAATCGCGTAAGGATGGCATCGTCATAGGGCAGATGGTCGGTTGTGACCTCGAAGTAAGTGATGTACCGGCTCGCAGACGTCTTCCCATCATATAGATTGATGTTGAATGGTTTATATCTTGGTGGGAAGGGAACATCTCTCTACGCAGCAGGATATGGTTATCGTATCCTTAGGTCCTGGCAGGTTTCTCGGGCGTGGAACATGGCCAGAGCTCCTGGACCTCTCGTCTTGCCTCCCTGGCCTCGTCTGCAGTGGAGGGAGTCGATATTTCAGGAGGATTATCACCCGGGTTCGGTAAAGCTGAGTTTGAGTTCGTATTGACCGCAGGACCGAAGTTTGTTTGCCCAGGTGTTCTTCCTTGCTGAGTTGGAAGGGCCGCTTTGATCTCGTCTACGGATTTGACCAAGGTATACAGTATGGCCTCCAGAGTGTCGATGCGTTAGCGATCACTGGAACCGTCTTGGTTGTTGTCTATCATGAACACCGTCCTCACGTGAGGAGAGATAGAAGAAACGGTGGAGGACGTGCCCTCTGAGTCATACCCTTGTACAGAGAAGTCGTCAGGGTATGTGGGAATGTTCTCCTCTGGTTCGGACTCAGAAGGAGTGGTACCTCCAGCTTCAGAGCGTACCTCATCTTGAGAGTTGTGGACGTCCTCGGGGACGTCGGAGCCTACGGTATCTGTTGGAGGAACCGTTTCCCATGGATTATCTTCTCGGAACACCGGATTGTGGTAGATGTTTGGAGGAGTGCTACCCCTGGGTCCAGTGCCTCCTAGAAATGTGGACGACAAATCTCCAAGTGTGGCGGATTTCGTCTTTGAGCGGGTACCCTGGTAAACCCTTTCTGTAACGGAAGTAGAAAATCGCTTAGAAGAGAGTTTCTTGGTTACGCCGGTTCAGATTTTAGGACTGGAGCCATTTGTTTTCTTCCCTCTCTCGCTGCCAGGAATCTTCAGAGCAGAATTACAGGAGGCGACGAGAAGCGCCTAGTCTTCTGAGCTTGGGTGTTGCAGCCGTAGGAAGACGGACCGCCGGTCTTCTTGTATTGTCGTCTTGTTGCAGCAGCAGTTGACAATGACTTGGGTGCAGTGATGTCCATGAAAGGACTCTCTGCATACCAAGTTTTCGTCTTTTTCCTTACGTTTGTGAAGAATCACGTTGTGCAAGTCACTCGTTTTGTGGGCCCGGGAGTCCTGAGCACATGAGTGTGTTGGCATCCTGCCTGCTCTCTGATGTATGGATAGTAAGAGTACTCGCCCCTGATCGTTGTTGGAAGATTCTTGATAACTATTCTGTCCGTTGGCCGTCGGGTGCTGGACACGAATAGTTCGGTACAACTTTTCGTCAAGGGCCCGCGTAATAGTAAGCGGGACGCCCTAATGGTCAGAAGTTGGGATAGCTGACTGAGCTTGGCGAGCCCGCGCTGCCCGAGACTTCTTCCTTCTAACACCTGAGAGTGCATAGAAGAAAGAGTCCACAGAGACTGGCATATGAGAGCATCTGGGGTCAGGACCGCCTGAGAGGCGGTCGAAGACTGAGCCTGAGCCGTATGAAGCAGGTGTCCTACGGTTGAGATTGTTAGCCGCACAATCTGTCTGTATACGGCTGGCATTTGTGGCCGCATAAGCGGTCCGCATGCGGCTAGCAGTTTGCATACGACTGGGAGCTGTAGTGGCCATGTAGGCCTCTCCTATGCGGCTGGAAGTCATAGTGGCCGCATGACCATCCTCCATGCGGCTGGCAGCTCTGGCTGTATGAGCCTTCTATCTGCGGCTGGCTTTTGTGGATGCATGCGTCTTAATGCGGTTGGCACCCTTCTGTGGCTTCTTCCTAGACCGTGTAGTGTCACCCTTTTCCCCTGCAAGTCCAACATCGTAGTATTTTCCTCTGCCGGACTTGGGGACAACAGAGTCTTCTATGGTCTGAAGTGGGGTCGCCTGCGAAACTTCTCCGTCGTCTTGGGCAACAGAGAGTACTTCTTCGAGAGCTTGGGAAAGAGCGAATGATTTGGGCCTCCACTCCCTGCGGGCCTTCTTCGTGCGGGCTCATCGTTGGACCGGGCCAGCGCTCCCGTCGTAGAGCATTTCTTCAAACGCCTGCTAGTCGAACCGGACGACCAGCATCTGTTGAGTGGAGCCGAGTTTGGCTGAGTCCGATTGCATCACCAACTCCTCAGCCGTAGAGAAGTTAGTCCCCAGCAATGTCGCCATCGTGTTTGCCATTGATTGTAAAAGTACAGAACAGTTTTATGGGAGGACTGAACTTAGACTCACAATACAAACTCGCTCGTACAAAAAAGCCTAGGAATGAAAACCTAGGTACAGCTATCTAAGTACAATTATTTAGTTTTTTCTGGGGGATGACGGTAAAGGCTCGGGAAAGCGACGACAGCTCTGCCTTACTCCTTGGACGATCGGATGCAGCTTTGGCTTCGGGAAAAAATGCTCCTGCTCGGGTGCGAATCTCTCTGTACCTGGCTCTGTGCGTATATCTCTGTGCTCCTTTTTTAGAAGGAAATGGTACCTTGCTATTTATAGGCATCATGGGTGGAGGTGTATAGCCACGTGGCGGATTTTGAGCCCCGGACCATTATGTTGATTGCCATAAATCTGGTTTGTTACGATTGTAATATATCTAGGCAATTATGTTGATTATCATAAATTCGGATTGTAATGATTGCATTAAATCTGGATGATTATGATGATTGCAATAAATCTAGCTTGTTTGGAATTTGACCAAATCTGGACGGTTACGTTGATTGCAGCAAATCTGAGTTATTGAGATTTGATCGACTCCAGCCACGTGTCCCTACGATAAATATAGATTTTTGAGACTCGATCAGCTCCCGCCATGTATCCCTACGATAAATATGGATTATTGAGACTCGATCAGCTCCCGCCACGTGTCCCAACTGCCGTGCTTGTGGCAAACCGCATGAGGATGGCCTCACGACCCAGTCGCATGAGAATATCCTTACGACCGAGCCGTATAAGGTGTTCTCACAACCGAGTCGCATGAGAACGTCCTCACGACCGAGCCGCATGAGGACTGACTCACAACCGAGCCGCATGAGGATAACCTCACAACCGAGCCGCATGAGGATGACCTCACAACTGAGCCGCATGAAGAATGCTTCACAATCGAGCCGCATAAGGATGACCTTACCACTGAGCCGCATGAAGACTGTTGTTTGCCATTGATTGTAAAAGTACAGAATAGTTTTATGGGAGGACTGAACTTAGACTCATAATATAAACTCGCTTGTACAAAGAAAGCCTAGGGACGAATGCCTAGGTACAGCAGACTAAGTACAATTGTTTATTTTAGATTCTATGGGGTGACGATAGAGGCTCGAAAAGGCGACGGCAACCCTGCCTTATTCCTTAGACGATCGGTATGCAGCCTTAGCTCCAGAAGATTTGCTCGGCGTTGAATAAATGCTCTCTTTGCTCCCTCTTTGCTTTTTTCTCCAAGTTTTCTAATGCTCTCTGATCTCGAAAAGGGGTCTCTCTAGTCATGCTCTCTCCGTTGTGTATATTACCAGGGAATGTCCCTTTTGTAAGGGAATGGCACCTTTTTATTTATAGGAATGGGGTGTGATCATTAGGGTTGCAAATGACTGCTTCTTGGAGATGGCGGCGGCCTGTGGATTGGTCAATCTAGGCCATTAGTTTTGAGTATGATGAATCTGGACCATTAAGTGTAGATTACACCAAATCTCATAAGCAATTAATGCTGATTGGAATAAATTTTCCTCATAATGATCTTCTGATGTCTACAAATAAATTTGATTTATTCTCCTGCCACGTGTCCCAGATTATTGGAATTTGACCCAATCTCTGATTGCAATAAATCTGGGAAATTGATCGGCTTAGGACACGTGTCCTAGGAGCCACTGGGGAAATCCGAACCGTATGAAGATTGAGACGCATAAGATTTGGGCCGCATAAGGTTTGGGCCACGTGTCAGGGCTGCTTGGGTAGTGGCCCCCCTTCGAACCTTTGAACCGCATGGAAATGATCATTGCGAGCCGCATAGGGATGCATCCGCCTGAGCCGCATAGAAATGGTCCTCTTTTGCCGCATGGGAAGGCCTCCGCTTGAGCCGCATGAGAATGTTTCGGCCTGAGTCGCATAGGACGGCTTCATTCTGAACCGCATAGGAAGTCTTCGCTCGAGCCGCATAAGAACGCCCACGTGGCAAGGCCATATGGCATTTTTATGGATCTCGGGCGGATTGTGTCAGAGATCTCTTTCTCTTCCCTAGGGGTCTGTTATTATGACAGAGTCATAATTGCCTCTCTTGTGTCAGGGCTGTCACCTTTTTTCAGAGTTGTCAGCCGCCAACGTAATTAATGCAGCATAGGGCGAAGGGGAGCACTGTTACGCCACGTGTCTTCTGAGCCATATGGGATGTCTTGGACCGCATAGTCCCTTATGCCGCATGACTCTCTGAGCCGTATGGGCTTTATGAGCCGCATGGTGTTTCCTGGCCGCATGGATCTTTCTTTAGTATTTTCCATGCTTCTACAAGACCCCCTTCAAAGTTTTCAATTTGTAAAATTGAAATACTTTGAATAAGAAGCATGGCCGTGTGGAAGCTCTTCTAGCCGCATAGATGTCTTGGCCGCATGGAAGTTTCAGCCGCATGAACTTTTGAGCCGCAGAGTTGTTTCAGCCGCATGGATGGCTTAGTTGCAGAGACTTTTAAACCGCAGGGATATCTCAGCCGCATAGTTCTTTGCCACATCATTATGTCATGCATGCAAACCTTTTTGGGGCAGGATCCCAAGAGTTTCTGATCTTTAATTAGCTAGTATGTATCGATAGTCGAAGAGTCGACTACTTTGTACGAGGCGTCGGTCTGTGGTCCTCCTTTCTCTATAAATAGAAGGGTATTCGGGGGGATTTCTCTCTTAGATTCTTCTTGATTAAAATTTCTGTCTTGTTTTCTTCTTCTGACCGACAGACAACGATGGCACCGAGGGCTTCCAAGGCAGTGAAGAAGGCTGTGGCGAAGAGTAGGAAGGCGACTTCGTCTTCAACTGTCGTACCCCCCGTTCGTCTTGACGTTCATGTTGTCGTCGAAGGTAAGGACTGTGTAGAAGATTGGATACTTTGAAACCCTAACAGATACAACTCTGCGGCATGGCTTCGTGCATAATCATTTGATGCGAGCTTTTCAAATTACATGATCCGTATACACGTCCCATGAGCCGCATGGAATATATTCCATGTCTGAGCCGCATAAGAGTTGTCTTAAACGGGCCGCATGAACATCTCTGAATATCTTTTGACTGTTTTCGTCATTCATCATCATTTTTTTTCTTTAGTTCTTGTAGTGTCTCCACCGAATGCTGAGATTGCAGTGGTAGAGGAGCCGCCGCCCCTGGCATCAATCAGGGGCCTTCCTCTGTTAAGGAGGAGGCGATGAAAGAAGAACCGGCGCCTGATAGGGACGACATCCTCCCCACTATCGAGACTGCTGAGGGTGGCAGCGCTGGGAATTCTGATTCTCCTATTCTGGATGAGGATCTTTCTCAATTGCATCCTTCAAATGTAAGGTGGTTGAGGGAGTTGTATACGCACTTCTGCAACTAAGGTTTTGAAGTTTCTCGTAAATATCTGTCTGTAGTCTTTGCTTTGGTTTGCCTTTCTTCTTGTCTGCATGAAGAACTTTCCTGTAACCGCGTGGATGTAACCGATGAATGAATGGAATATATTTGCTTCACTCTTTTGCTGTGTAATAATCATCTTATTGGGACATTTTGCATGGACCCATTGCCCCTAACGTACCCTGGTTTTGGATACGGGCAACAAGTTAAAGGGAACGGACATACTTACTCAGAGGTAATGAGGACACGGTAAGTATGAAGATTTCTTCTACGGAGCCTTCCTACTCAGAGGTAATGAGGACATGGTAGGAGTGGGCTCAATGAAGATGGGGTACATAGAACGACTCAGAGGTAATGAGGACATGGTAGGAGTGAATTCAACGGAGACTATTTGTGGTCAATAGAGGACATTTGTGGACCTATTATCCTTGTCGTACTTCGGTTGTGGGTACATATAATAGGTTAAAAGGGAATCGACATACTTACTCAGAGGTAATGAGGACATGGCAAGTATGAAGGTTTCTTCTGCGGAGCCTTCCCACTCAGAGGTAATGAGGACATGGTAGGAGTGGTCTCAATGAAGATGGGGTACATAGAACGACTCAGAGGTAATGAGGACATGGAAGTTCTATGTAGGGGGTGATTTGTTTTTGGCAAAAGTGAGACGACTCAGAGGTAACATCGACATGGTCGTTTTGGAAGTTTGTGGACCCGTTACCCTTATTGTGCACTGGGAGTGCGGGTAGTGGATCATGAGGGAGGATCTCTTATAGGAAGAAAGTTCAGAGGCAGGATCATACATGACTTACTATCTGAAAGAGTGTCCGGGATGTGAGTTCAGAGGCACCAGCGGGCAAATGACTCGATATTGTGAAAGTCTGAGTTCAGGGGCACCAGCGGGCACATGACTCGATAATCTGGGATGTTGTGGATGTGAGTTTAGCGGCACGAGAAGGTACATGACTCGAGAATCTAGGGAAAGGTGAGTGTGAGTTCAGCGGTACCAGCTGGTACGTGACTCATTGATCTAGAAAATTGTAAGGGTGAGTTCAGCGGTGCTAGCGGGCACGTGACTCGAAAATCTAAAAAATTGTGGATGTGAGTTCAGCGGTACCAGCGGGCACATGACTCAATGATTTAGAGAAAGGTGAGTGTGAGTATAGCGGTACTAGCGGGCACATGACTCAATGATCTGGAGAATGTCGTTTAGACATAGTATTTCTTCAGGAACTTGCCGTTGACGGGCAACATGAGCAAATCCTCATTCTGTTTTGCGAGGCGGTAGGCTCCGTTGGAGAATACGACCTCAATGACAAATTGACCTTCCTATTTTGGCTAGAACTTGCCGGCGGTCTTGTGAGTCATGACCATCGGTCTCCGAACTGCCAGAACGAGATCGCCCACCTGGAATGTTCTGATCTTGACCTTTTTGTTGAAGGCTTCGGAGATGCGTGCTTGGTATAGTTCAATCCTTTTTTGAGCTAGAAGGCGCTGTTCATCTAAGGCCTCTAACTCTTGTAGTCGGCGTCGGTAGTTATCATCCGTCGTCAATTGATAAGTGAGGGCGACACAGAGTGAGGGTATTTGAGTCTCAAATGGGAGAACTGCCTCACTTCCGTACACCATGGAGAATGGTGTATTCCCGGTAGCTGTTCGGACTGTAGTACGGTACGCCCATAAACATTCATCGAGCTTCTCGTTCCAGTCGCGTTTGTTGGAAGAGACAAATTTCTTGAGGAGTTTGATGATTGTTTTGTTGAATGCCTCTGCCAACCCATTTGCTGCTAGGTTGTATGGTATCGAAGCAAAATTCTGGATACGGTGCTTATCGCAAAACTGATAGAAGGCGTGGCTTGCAAACTGCGAACCATTATTGTGGATGATCCTTCGGGGTAGTCCAAAGCGATAGATGACGTGATGCTTGAGGAAGCTGATCACGTTCGAAGTTTTGACTTCTGCAAGTGGAACAACTTCTACCCATTTGGAGAAGTAATCCGTGATCGCATGTATGAAGCGATATCCATGGAAAGAAGGTGGAGTAATTGGACCAATGATATCCATCCCCCATGCTTCAAATGGCCAGGATGCCACTGTCAGATGTAGAAACTCGGATGGCTGGTGAATGAAGTCTGTGTGGACTTGGCAGGCTTTGCACCTTCTTGCGTAGTCTATCGCATGCGCTACCATCGTGGGCCAGTAGTAGCCCATTCGGCGAAGACAGTCTTGCAATTTAGGACCAGGCTGATGGGCCCCACAGACACCGCCATGCGCTTCTTGTACGGCTTCTTTGGCTTCTGCATTTGACAGACACCGAAGCAATAATCCATCGTAGGATCACCGATACAGCATTTTCGTCTCTGTATCGTAGAAGAATCTGAGGGAACGTCGTCTAATGGAGGTGGCCTCCTTTGGGTTCTCGGGGAGGATGTCGTAGACGACGAAGTCGATGAATGGTTGTCTCCAATCTGGGGCATCATCAATCGCCTGAGCGGAATAATTTGCCACGAATTGAACATTGTTCTTGGGGCAGACCAGTTCATGGCCTATCACATCTACCGATTGATGAGTATGATTTGGCACTGCTAGGGAAGCGGCCAGGCCTGCTAAGGCATCAGCTTCGATATTTTGGAGTCTGGGAACATGTTGGATGAAGAACCCCTCGAATGACGAGATGAGGTCAATCGCTATTTGGTGATAGGGGATCATGTCTTCGTGGCGGGCTTCGTATGAGCCCCGGATCTGATTGACGATTAACTGAGAATCGCCGTATGCGATATTCTACCCCCAGCTCTCTTGTAAGTTGGAGGCCAATATCAGAGCGTTGTACTCGGCCACATTGTTAGAGCAGGGTTCTGTGAGGGAGTAAGCGCGGTTGATCACCAATCCGGCAGGGTAGACTAGCACCATCCCGACTCCGACGACGATGTTCCCCTTGGGTCCAGTTCTCAAAGCACCGTCGAAGAATATTCGCCATATATCATCGTGAGAGGTTGTATGCGAGTCGGCGACCTCATCTGGGATTTCTTCATATATCCTGGATGACTCTGAGCCGGGGTGGGCTGCCAAAAAGTCTGCCAGAGCTTGACCTTTGACAGCCTTTTGCGGGACGAAGATCATATGATAAGGGGACAACAATATTACCCATATAGCGAGGCGAGAGCTGAGTGCCCCTGGTTTAGTCATGAGGACCCTGAGAGGGTTAACTCGTGAGATCACATGTATTGTTTGTCCGGTGACATAGTGCCGTGTCTTCTGAATGGCAAACACCAGGGCAAGGAACTCCTTCTCTACAGCGGTGTATCGGTGCTCTGGCCCAATCATCATTCGGCTGAGGTAGTATATGGCTTGTTCATGGCCTGCATCGTTATTTTGTGCTAACAGAGCACCAAGAGAATGTTCCATTGCTCGTACGTAGAGCAGGAATAGTTTTCCAGCAACCGGGGCCACCAGGACTGGATGGTTCGACAAATATTCTTTGATGCTGTCGAAAGCACGCTGATATTCCTCATCCCATACGAATGAAACGCCTTTCTTCATGAGGTGGGTGAACGGTCGGCATCGTCCGGAGAGGTTAGAGATGAATCTTCTGATGTAAGCTAGCCTCCCTTGAAGGCCTCTGAGTTCGCGGAGATTTTTCGGGGGACCCATCTCCATAATTGCCTTCGTTTTCTCAGGGTCTACATGAATACCCTGGGCGGTGATGATGAAACCTAAGAACTTTTCACTGGATATGTCCAAGAAAGATTTTGTAGGGTTCATTTTCAAATTGTGCGCTCGCATCAGATCGAATACCGTCCTCAGATCCTGTTGATGGTCTTCCTTACGGCGACTCTTGACGGCGATGTCATCAACATAGCATTCCACCATCTTGCGCAAGTGTTCTCTGAAGATCATACTCATGGCTCGTTGATATGTGGTGCCAGTATTCTTTAAACCGAAAGGCATGACTGTGTAACAGTATGTGCAAATTGGTGTTCAGAATGATGTATGCTTTTCGTCGTCAGGAGACATCTTGATTTGGTTGTACCCCGAGAATCCATCCATAAATGACATGCATTCAAAGCCACAGGTGTTGTCAATCATGATGTCTGTGATAGGGAGGGGGAATTCGTCTTTGGGATATGCCTCGTTCAGATTGCGGAAGTCGATGCAGATTCGAATCTTCCCATTCTTCTTGAGGACAGGCACTATATTGGCGACCCAGTCAGGATGTTGCTCTTCACGAATGAAATCGCTAGCTATCAGTTTGTTGACTTCGGCTTCGATCGCGTCCATGATGGCTGGGCGGAAGCGTCGCTGTTGTTGCTTGACTGGATTTACATCCGGCCGGATGTTGAGTTTATGAAGAGCAATATCGAGATTTAACCCCGACATGTCTTCATAGCTCCAGGCGAATACATCGATATATTCTTTGACAAGTTTCAGCAGCGATTCTCGCTCTTCGTCTGTTAGACTTTTACTGACGAAGATTGGTTTTGGAGAAGATTCACTGCCGAGATCTACTTGTATGACCTCATCTTCAGTGGGAGGTTCTCTCTGTTCAAACCACTTTTCCTATTGTGCATCCAGCTGCTGCGCCCACGGCACTAGCTCGAGGATCTCAGGGATGTCTTCATCTTCTTCATAAGCGTCGACAAATACCATGTTGAATGACAGGACTTGTCTGAATACATCTCCGATGCTGGTATCTGAGTCAGAAGTTGGTAACCTGGTCGAATGTGAATGCCAGTCACATTCTTCATCTGAACTCTCAGGGGTCATCGTGGGTGTTATATACCCTAATCCACATCAAGTCTTGCTATAGTAGTCCCGTGGTTTGCCTGCCGGGACCGGTGGCTTCAAAGGTAATCGTCGTCCAGTACCGTAGTTCAAGCCTGGTGTCGTCTCCAGATCATACCCCTGTTTCTGTATGAAATATTTAGATTGGGGGCTATAAAGATACAAAGGCAGTCTCCCGGCATCTGATCCAAGATCGACTTCTTCTACGGTGAAGGAATGCGGATCGTCCTTCCGGCCGAAGATGATTGGATGGTGCCCTTCCTCGATTATGCGGTAAGCGTCTTCTGCTGGGGTAAGCTGGACTGCGGTGTGCACTGTTATTACCTGTGTGTGGAGGTGAGTGCCTATACCGTATTCCATAGCATACATCGTACAGAGCTTATTAAGCTCGAGGTAGTTCAAAGATAGCCCTTTATTGATGAAGTAAGTATCTTTTCTAGGGGGATTACATCATCTGCGGAGGGAACATCAGTGTGGGCAGCAACATACATGGCTAGCTCCGGTTCATCTTCAGCTACCCCCTGTATAAACGAAGACTGAGAGGACGACCTGGGCAGCTTGATCGTCAGCGGTTCAGAATGTGGAGTTATTGGCAAACTAGCGACCCCCAGCTTGGCACTCGATACTGGACGGGGAGTGGTTGGTTCGCTAGAAGTCCCGGACCTTGCATCGGGGTAATAACTCTTCTTGGGAAGACGTACTGTCATTGGCTTGTCAGAGGGATTGAGCTTCTCAGTTTGTGGCTGGCCGACTCTTGGCAATCTAATTGTCAGCGGCTCCGTTATGGGTCTTGGCACTTGGCCAGACCTAGGCACCCGGATTATCATCTGCTCTTCTTGTGCTGAGAGGTTGATTGCGTCCTTACGCAGAGCGGCCGTAAGGGGTATTGACTTGCCAGGTTTGCGAGCTTGGAGGTGGATCGTCAGAGGCTCTTCTGATCCTGTGGTTGTCTCGATACTAGCTTATACATCCCCTTCACCAAGATGCTTTTTCGACTTTTTGTATATACAGGAGTCTGAGTAGTAGGATTCGACCCCTTTGAAGGGATCGATATCAGCAAATTCCGTCCTCACGAAGCCGTGTTTGTCGACATATTTGAAGCATTGGTGCAGCGTGGAAGGCACAATCATATAATCGTGTATCCATGGACGCCCCAAGAGGATGTTGTAAGAAGTGTCTGCATCTATGACGTAGCAGGTGACTTCGGATTGGAGGTTGCCAATTTGACACTTCAGACGAATCTTTCCAATTGGGTAGCTCCTGCCCAAATTGAAACCGCTGATGGCGGTGCTTATAGGCGTCAGGCGATGCATTGGGATGCGGAGATGATGTAGCAGACCCTTCGGGATAATGCTTATGGAAGAGCCAGGATCAATGTGCATCCGATCCACCTTTACGTCGCCGATGTATCCAGTGTAGTATAGCGGGCAATCGTGCAGGTTGGTTTTGATGAGCATGTCCTGCGGAGTGAAGACGATGTTGGGCATTGCTCCCGTACAGGTACTATTTTGGAGATCTGCAGGCGGGATTTCTCCTGTGAGGTTGACCTTAGCGAGGTACGCATCGACGTTTTGAAGTGCATCGCTCAAAGCCGTACGAACATCCTTGGAGAGTCTCAAAAGCTCGTATAATGACAACTTGGCCGGTGTGTTGGCCAATTGTGCTAAGATGTCGAAGTTGTAGGGCTTCTCCAGCCCTTGTGACGCCTCTTTTCGGAGGGATTTGTCAAAGCGGGTCTCCCTCGGCCTAGGCTTGTCGGTCCTCGGAGGCTGAGTCGGTCCCGGAGCATCAGTTGTAGTAGGTTGATGATCTTCAGCTGGATTGTCAACCACAGGTTGGGATTGTGCCCCAGACCGTGTGACGACGGCTGTAGCTTCTTCGATGTCTGCCGAGATTGTGAGGCAGGACCTAATTTTTCTACTCTTCTTCTTGCAGGTAGAAGACGATATAGGCCGAGTCACTTCCGATACCAAGTCTGGATGGATCCACATGACCTCCCCTCGTGATGTGGTGAGGGGCACTAGACCAGCGGTCTGATCTCGGAGAGGAGGAAGATTAGCGATCACCATTGTTGCCAGAGGGATGGGAACCACCCCGTCTTGAGTTTCCTCGGAGGGAAGCTGCCGAATTTTACTGACACCATGTTGGCTGCCACGGTTACCTCTTCGAAATCGATAGCCAGAGCATTCGAATCGATGAGGTTTTGGATGTACCATTTTAGCTGGTAGCAATTGTGTGTAGCATGGTGGATGTAGCGGTGATAATGGCAGTACTTTGGATTCTCCATCCCTGCCGGCCGTAGTTTCCGTCTTGGTGGAGGAAGCTGGATTCTGTCTCCTTGTATGTGCATGTCCAAGATGGGCTTGACGTGACCGTCTTCGAAGGAGTAAGTGATTTGCGGCCATTGTTTGTCTGCTGGCTTTGGCTCAGGTTTCTGTGCTGTATCGGCCACCATAGCCTGCTTTCCCCTGCTGTCCCGATTGTTGTAGGGGCTACCTCCATTATCGTTGTTGGGACGCTTGCCCTTGTTCTCTCCGTCCGAGATGTGTAATCCCAGTTGGCGAGCCTTCTTCAATCGTTCTTCGGCGCTTGTGGCACTGATGATGAATGTCTTCCAATCCTTGAATTGACATTCGCCCATCCAGAGACTGATTGTTGGAAGCAGTCTCTTTTGGCAAATTTCAATCAAGGAGGAATCCGGGTTTCCAGAGGGCAACTTCATGGCAGTTTGGCGGAACCTCTCGATGTAGTTCCTTGTCAGCTCTTTCTCCCCTTGGACGACGTCCATAAGGGTAGATATAGTGATGTCCTGCCCTACTTCATAGAATCTCTCCAAGAACATGCGCTTGAAGCCGACGAAGGAGTGGATACAATTGTCAGGCAGATTGCGATACCAGTCGAAGGCGACTCCTTCCAATGCCCCAATGAATAATCGTATAAGAATGGCATCGTCATGGGGCAGATGGTCGGTGGTGACCTCGAAGTAAGTGATGTACCGACTTGCTGAGGTCTTGCCATCATAAGGATTGATGTTGAACGGCTTATATCTTGGTGGGAATGGAACATCCCTCCATGTAGCAGGGTATGGTTGCCGTAGTCTGAGGTCTTGAGAGTTTTCTCGAGCGTGGAACATGGCTCGGAGCTCTTGGACCTCTCTTCTCGCTTCGCGGGCCTCATCCACAGTGGTGGGGGCCGTTACTTCGGGAGGACTGTTGCCCGGGTTCGGTGCTGCTGAGTTCGAGTCTGCATTGACAGCGGGACCCGTACTTGTTTGGCCAGGCGTCCCTCCTTGGAGAGTTGGAAGGGCCGCTTTGATCTCGTCTACAGACTTGACCAAGGCATGCACTATGGCCTCTAGAGTGTCGATGTGTTGGCGATCACTGGAACCACCTTGGTTGCTGTCTGTCATGAATACCGTCTTCACATGAGGAGAGATAGACGGAGCGGTGGAAGAAGCGCCCTCTGAATCGTACCCCTGTAGTGAGAAATCATCGGGGTATGTGGGTATGTTCCCTTCTGATTCAAACTCGGAAGGAACAGTACCTCCAGTCTCCGAGTTCGCCTCGTCTTGGGAGTTGTGGACGTCCTCGGGGACGTCGAGGTTTGATGTATCCGATGAGAGAGTTGCCTCCCCCGACTCGTTTTCTTGGAACATCGGATTGCTGTGGATGCTCGAAGGGGTGCTACCCCCAGCCCCAGCAACCCCCTGCGTTGTGGACGACGAATCTTCTACTGTAGCAGATTTTGTCTTAGAGCGAGTACCTTGGAAAACTCCGATGGTGGGCACCCGTTTGGAAGATAGTCTTTTAGTCGCAGTGGTTGAAATCTTCGTGCTGGGAACATTTGTCTTCTTCCCCCTTCCATCAGTGAGGACTTTTCGAGCAGAGTTGCAGGAGGCGACGGGTAGTGCCTCGTCTTCTGAAGATGGCTGCTGCAGTCTCTGAAAGATAGACTGCCGGTCTTCTCGTATCGTCGCGGTGTTGCAACAGCAGTTGACGATGACTTGGGTGCAGTGACGTCTGTGGGAGGACTCTTTGCACCCCGATGCATCTTTTCTTTCCTTGCGTTTGTGGAGGATGGCCTCACGCAAGTCAGATGGGTCTGGACCGACCATGTTTGCTCCCGGGATTTTGGAAGACTTTTACGAACCACTCTGTCCGTCTACCGTCGGGGGCTGGACTCGAGTGGTTCTGTACAACTTCCCATCCGAGGCCCGCGTAGCAGTATACAGAACGCTCGGATGGTCAGAGGTCAGATCAGCAGAACGAACTCGCCAGGCTCGTACTGCTTTAGACTTATTCACTCTAGTGCGTACGGGCACATAGTAGGAAGAGTCTAAGTGATACTGGAGAGAGTTAGACATATCTTCTTGGGAGCACAAGAGATCAGGACCGTACGAGAGACGGTCGAAGACAGAACCGCGGGGCATAGGCGTCATGCGGCTGTCATCGTTGGTCCGTATGCGGCTGGCGGACGTAACCGCATAGGCTTTCTTCATGCGGCTGGAAGTCTCAGCCGCATGAGTCTTCTTTATGCGGCTGGATGATCCGGCCGCATGGATTTTCTTCATGCGGCCGGTAGATACTCCCGTATGAGCCTCCTGCATGTGGTTGACAGATTTGGCCACAGGAGTGCTCGACTTCTTCTTGGGGCGCATAGGGTCGCTCTTTGTCCCTGCAAGTCCAGCATCGTAATGCTTTCCTCTGCCGAACTCGGGGACAGCAGAGTTCTCTACGGCTCGAAGTGGAGCCGTATGAGAATCACCCTCACCGCCTTAGGTAGTAGAGAGTACCCCGCCCAGAGCTTGTAGAGGTGCAAACGATTTTGGCCTCTACTCGCAGCGAGCTTTCTTTGTGCGGGTTCGCTTCTGGATCGGGCCAGTACTTCCTTCAGAGAGCATCTCTTCAAACGCTTGTTGGTCGAAACGGACGACCATCTTCTGTTGCGTGGATCCAAGCTTAGATGCATCCGACTGCGTCACCAACTCCTCAGCCGTGGAGAAGTTTGTCCCCAGTAGAGTCGCCATCGTGTTTGCCATTGATTGTAAAAGTACAGAACAGTTTTATGGAAAGACTAAACTTAGACTCACAATACAAACTCGCTTGTACAAAGAAAGCCTAGGAACGAAAGCCTAGGTACAGCAGACTAAGTACAATTATTTATTTTAGATTCTGGGGGGTGACGATAGAGGCTCGGGAAGGCGACGGCAGCCCTGCCTTACTCCTTGGACGATCGGTATGCAGCCTTTGCTCCAGAAGATTTTCTCGGTATTGAAGAAATGCTCTCTTTGCTCCCTCTCTGCTTTTTTCTCCAAGTCTTCTAATGCTCTCTAATCTCGAAAAGGGGTCTCTCTAGTCGTGCTCTCTCCGTTGTGTATATTACCAGGGAATGTCCCTTTTGTAAGGGAATGGCACCTTGTTATTTATAGGAATGGGGTGTGATCATTAGGGTTGCAAATGACTGCTTCCTGGAGATGGCGGCGGCCTGTGGATTGGTCAATCTAGGCCATTAGTTTTGAGTATGATGAATCTGGACCATTAAGTGTATATTACACCAAATCTCATAAGCAATTAATGCTGATTAGAATAAATCTTCCTCATAATAATCTTCTGATGTCTGCGAATAAATTTAATTTATTCTCCTGCCACGTGTCCCAGATTATTGGGATTTGACCCAATCTCTGATTACAATAAATCTGGGAAATTGATCGGCTTAGGACACGTGTCCTTGGAGCTACTGGGGGAATCCGAACTGCATGAAGATTGAGCCGCATAAGATTTGGGACGCATAAGGTTTGGGCCACGTGTCAGGGCTGCTTGGGTTGTGGCCCCCCTTCGAACCTTTGAACCGTATGGAGATGATCATTGCAAGCCGCATAGGGATGCATCCGCCTGAGCCGCACGGAAATGGTCCTCTTGAGCCGCATGGGACGGCCTCCGCTTGAGCCGCATGAGACTGTTTCGGCCTGAGCCGCATAGGACGGCTTCATTCTGAACCGCATGGGAAGTCTTCGCTCGAGCCGCATACGAACGTCCACGTAGCAAGGCCACGTGGCATTTTTATGGATCTCGGGAGATTGTGTCAGAGATCTCTTTCTCTTCCCTAGGGGTCTGATATTATGACAGAGTCATAATTGCCTCTTTTGTGTCAGGGCTGTCACCTTTTTTCAGAGTTGTCAGCCGCCAACGTAATTAATACAGCATAGGGCGGAGGGGAGCACTGTTATGCCACGTGTCTTCTGAGCCGCATGGGATATCTTGGACCGCATAGTCCCTTATGCCGCATGACTCTCTGAGCCGCATGGGGTTTCCTAGCCGCATGGATCTTTTTTTAGTATTTTCCATGCTTCTACAACTGTCTCCCAATCGAGCCGCATGAGGATGACCTCACCTCTGAGCCGCATGAAGACTGCCTCACAATTGAGCCGCATGAGGATGACCTCACCTCTGAGCCGCATGAAGACTGCCTCAAAATTGAGCCGCATGAGGATGACCTCACCTCTGAGCCGCATGGAGACTTCCTCACAACCGAGCCGTATGAGGGTCCTTCAGTCGGTCCGTATGAGGAGCTTTCGGGGTTGGTGGATTGTGTCAGCTGTGAAGATTTTCTTGTCTTCCCTAGGAGCCTGCCACTATGTCAGGGTCATCATTTCACTTTTGTGTCAGGGCTGTCAAACATTCGTGTCAGAGCTGTCGCTTCGCATCAGGGCATTAAATGAGCCAGCTGTATTAGTTAATTATGGCCGATTTGTGAAGGACTTCTTGAACCGCATAAGGCCACATGGCTCGCTCGGAATTTCTGAACCGCATGAACTCTAATGGACGTTTGAGCCGCATGGAATTCTCCTAGTCTTGAGCCGCATGAAACTCTCCTAGTCTTGAGCCGCATAGGATTTCCTGTTCATTTCCATGCTTCTACATGGCCATGATCATCTCTATTTCTTCGAGGATGATTCCACTTGGATCGTCTTCGCTTCGCTCGCCAAAATTATTCTTTTGTATATCATGCATTTCTTTTCATAGTTGGTAATGGATTTGTCTCCGCCCAACTATATGTACTAATGATAATTCATAGTGATTATATGATATCTTTGATTCAGTTATTTTGTCTGGATGAGATTAGTCATTGTTCTACTGCATTTTACAGCTTACGTATATTTATTATACGGCTGCCATGTCTACGTTCCTAGTACTACGTATTTTGGAATGGGGCGTTACAATACCTATTGGAAGATGAATTTTCAATGTAAAGTCAAACAGACACGATCCAGACACGAACTCCTAGCAATTAGCTTCCTCTTCTAGCGCTCGTAGCCACCAAACTCCTAGGCTCCTCAAGTGATGAGAAGTGAATTGGAGTAGAATTGAGATAAATTTTTGGGATGATGGATCAATTTGGGGAAGAACACCAAATTGGGACGAAATGGCACAAAATAAAATAAAGAAAGATAGAGAGAGAGATTCTCTTCTCCTTTAATGGTCGGCCATGATCTAGATCTGTTACATGTAATAACAATGTCTAATATGCCCCACTAAACTTGTCATGAAAGTTTCTAATCATATTTGGGTAAGTAAACAAATCTCTATTTAATAAATGAAATGACTAATTGGGTCTAATTGGACCTTGTCCAAAGTGTAGGTCAAAGTACTATGTTATACCAATTGTTGGTCTCTACTGTCATGTCTAGTGTAATTGGTCCACTAATACAAGTATAATAAATAGGCTAGCCAACTAACTATAATAGCTAACACTATATAGATAAATAAATATGCACAAAAAATATAATATTATAGAAGCATAAAAATAGTGTAGCAGGTACAGAAGTACAGAAGACAACAGTTGCTTCACATACTTCATAGACGCGTAGGAAATATATAAATTTCTGTGCAGTTCAAAACTCATGCTATAAAAAGACAGTACATAAAGGAAAGTTCTTTATTAAAATCATGTTTACAAACGATCTACTACAAACTCTTCATGGTTACATATAAAGAATAAAGACTAAACCACAGACTACAAAATGCGCGGTCTTTCAGAAACCCGCACTCATCAGCAGCGCGTAGACCCAAAATCGCAACAGTTAGACAGCGAATCACTTCGTCGTCAGAGCGAGCCACTTCCTAGTCAGATGTGGAGGAACTCCAATATGGCTAATGAAGCAACAATTGGCCCGAGCAAGAACGCAGCTCCTGCGCAAAGCTCACAGTACTACCTGCGGCTCTTCCAGCATAACAGGGCGTATAGCCCACCACACCAATATGACTAGTGAAGCCATTATTGAGCAGGACAGAGCACAACATGTGGCACTTTGGATTGGCAATCAATCCAAACCCGGTAACTCAAACCTCGAAGATCTTGAAGATGTTGTTCATGTTCGAACCCCTAATTCCGAACACTTGAGAGCATCTCAAAATTCTGTAGTTGTCCTTCTACGAAGACACAGCTCCTTTTAGTTAAGAGTTCTACAACCAACAGTCGACTTATACAAGGCCCATGGTTGTCCAAAGCTAAGTAGGGGTCGAGCATGACAAAAGAATGAATGGAAACTGTGAGCAAGGTCTCACCCAAAGCTTCTCTTTATATAGGCCGTATGGTCCAACCTACATGATACGTGGCAGTCGATCAAAGGACTCTGGAGTAATGGGATGAACCTAGGACTCAGCATAATAAATCTTATTTAATAAATTCATTTGAATAAGCTTTTCAGTCATCTGTTCTCGAGCCCTTCAAAGTGCCAGCAATTAAATGGTGTTGACTCAGCCACTCAAAGTAATTAATTTTCGTAGGAACAAAAGTGACTTCGAAGCTTCATAAAAAGCATAGCTCCTTCAGTCTAATCTAGAAGTGCAACTCCTTAAATCCAGCCCAAAAGCACAGCCCCTTCAATGGATCCTTGATTGACATAGACGCTTCGTAAAAGTGCTGCTCCCTCAGAGTTACCCAATAGTGCAGCTCTCGTAACTGCACAGAAGCACAGACCTTTTCATGGCTCCTTCATTTTGATCCCTCAGAGTTCTCAAGAGCACAGTCTCCTCATCATCCGAAAGCACAATGATCGCATTGCCTCAAGTGCACAGTCTCCTCGTCACCCAAAAGTGCAGTGACCTCTTTGACTCAAGAGCACAGTCTCCTCGTCGTCTGAAAGTACAGTGACTTTGTCACATCCACAGTAGCCTTCTCGCCGCCCAAAAGCATAGTGTCTCGAATACTCCTAAAAGTATAGCTCGTATAGCGCACATTCCCCGTACAACATGGAATCAGGCCACATAGACAGTGTGACAGCTGTATCTCTTCAGATACAATCAAATTCGGTTTGTTTAAACCGCCACCCATGAAATATAGTCGGATTCAGTTGGTTTAAACTATTGTATCTTTTTAGATAGGATAAAATCCGACTATATTTAATCACTTCGCTCCTCAGATGAGATCAAACTTCAGTTTATTTAAACAGTCGTTCTTTCGATAGGAGCAAAATCATGTCGATTTTATCTAGGCAAAGTCATCGAATAATATGCACATACCATGTGTCAGTTCCTCGGCCATGCTGATAAAGGATGATAATTGTCCAAGATCTCGATCACAAAGAATCCCCAACAAATGCCACGAGTCAACTCAGCAACAGCCTTTACAAAGCAGTTGCAACGTATCCTCCTAAAGTCTCGTGCGATCAGTTCATCGGTGTTTTCTTGATAGGCAACCTCGACGATAAATAGAAAGAGTTTTCCTACGTTCAAGAGATCTTCGGTGTCTTCTTGATTGGCAACCCCGAGTTCTACTCACAAGCATCAGAAAGTCAGAGCAAGAACAATTCATCGTCAGACAGTCAGCAGAGTAAAGGAGCCACAACAGTACTCGATCCCAACCATCACACGTCGATAAAAATTCTTGCACCTAGATCTTCTGTTTAGGAATCTCTTGTACTTTTTTACACGTTTGAAATACAAAATGTTCGTAAAACTTTTGTCCTGACAAACAAGATGACAACTCTGCTGGTGACTTCCTTCTCCTCCGACGAGAATGTGGTGACACAGTCCGACGATAACTTGTTGGGGTCTTTTCAAAAGATGCTGGTCGTAGATTTTGACCATCAAGCTTTTGAAGATCTCCTCTCTGAAGAGAGGTCGAGCCCTTCGAAGCGGGTCATAAAATCGAAGAAGAGGAGGGGTACGCACTCCAGAACCCTTCGAATGGCGAAGCATCGAAAATTCCTTCAACCGCTGTCATTGTACCTCCTCAGCCAACTTCCATTACAGAGAAGCACAACTCTCCTATGGCAGGCCTAATGAAGGCACAACGCAGAAAGATGAGTGAAGATTCCTACCTGTGTACGAAGACTACTGCGCAGACGAGAACTTATGTCTTCAACATAATTGCCTACCCATCGGGTAAGGCGATGTTGGACTCTGAACGTTATACACCTTTTATGGGTAGTATGAATAGATCTAAGGCAGCACGTGCCATGTGTGATCAATGTGCTATGCTAACAACCATGTTGGATTTTTAATGCTATGAACCTATCGGGGATCGCATGAATAAATCTAAGGCAGCATACGCCTTGCGTGACCAAAGTGCTACGCCAACCACTATGTTGGACTCTAAATACTATATACCTTCCACGGGTAGTAGAATGGGGTCCAAGGCTGCACGTGCCTCGTACAATCAACGTGATATAACAACATCTAACCGAAGGCCTGCGTTGACAATCTTGCACACAGCCGACGGGAAACTGTAGAAAATTGGTTCGAGTGCTTCGATGCCTCGACCAGTAAAACCTTGCTCTCTCTTGAGCTTTCATGCACATGATTCAAGCTAGGGGTTACATATTGTGGGGTTAGACTCATGCGAGTGGCATTGCTTTAAGCGTAAAGTAAGTCTGCCTCACGAACAACTCTCTGACCAGGACCTAAGCGTATCTTGCATGCAAGAACTCGAAAGAGGAAAGCTATATTCACATCTACACTATGCGTGCAGCCTCCCTGCATAAGAAATGAGAATAGGTGTGGAGACTTCTGACCTGCGTAACGTGATCACTCACAAGCGCAAGGCAAGGGAGGATCCTACTGCGTACGATGTATCTAGCCCAAGTCATACATGCGGCAAAATCACGATCAACTATTATTGCTGCCAAACAGCTGCACTGCTACCGAAGAGGCAGTCCATTTTCCAACGACTACGACTTGCGGCATCTGTCTACCAGATACTTGACAAAGGATCATCGAGGAAAGAAGAAGATTATATGTTCGTTGCTTCATGCACCGTGGCACGAGGTTCTCCATCTCTCAAGAAGCTTTCCGAGAACCTTCCACCCTCAGCCAACAAATCTAAGGGCTAACTTGGAGGCAACAAGCTTGCAGTACCCAATACAAGTGTGTTCCAACACACCCGTACTCGGACCAAGCTAATGTCATAAGCTATGGGGTAGCCAACCCCCACCATTCATGACAATCCCTCATTTCAACCCATGGAGGGATTGTATAGAACACACGCAGATGCCTCAATGGGCGCAAGCAACCAACAAACTAGGGGTAGCAAATACGTCAAGTTGGAGGACGACCGCAACCTACTCGTTTATCCTCAGTATGATGAGACTCAGGTGTCTGAATCAGAAAGTGAAAGATCTACAGTCCCTTCTATCATCTCTACATCTGATGTTCGTTTTATGGCCGAAGGTGATGACACAGGAGGCAGAGATGGTTCTAACCATCAAAAGCATATATACGCCTGGGAGACAGGCCTGAATACATTAAACGAGACCATACATGCCTTGACTTCTGTGGTCCTGGAGATCAAAGACAAATTGACATCCGGTGCTTCTACCCTAGCAAATCAAGACCCGGGAACGAATGCGGAGTCCAATTCACCTTTTTATACGCTAACTCCCATCGTGGACCAGGCAATATCGCATTCGTTTACTCCGTCAACGATTAGACCCATGATGTCAAACGACATGCAGCAGGCTCTCAAGGAGTTATACACTCGCTTTGACACCCAAGAGAAGAAATAATCACTCCAAAAGATGGGGATCTGGAAATCATATCCCTCTGAATGGGATAATGTGATATATCCTCCCAAATACAAGACATAAACGCTCGCACCATTCAATGTGATGGAGTCTCCTCGTCGATACTTGAGGTACTTTGCCTCGGTAATCAGGCATCTGCCGAGAGACGACGCTTTGCTTACAAATATATTCGTAGGGGCATTACATGGGGTAGCCTACGAATGGTTTTGCAGCCTCCCTGATAATTGTATCTAGTCATTATAGAAGCATGAAAAATCTCAGCTGACAATATTCCTCCACCATAATATAAATAATACAAATATGCAGACAGATTGTTAAAAAGACAAAACAGAAGATATGAAGGAAAGTTCTTTTTTTATCACGTTTACAAAGGTCTTGTACAGATTCATCAAGGCTACAAATAAAGGACCAACCCTATTCTTCTACAAAGAATCGATTACAGATTCAGCAAAGCCTAGAGGAGTCTACAAGATGTTGCCCAGGTTCGTACTCTTCATGAGAAGCATTCCAGCATGTTTCGAGGCTCATCAACAGTTCTTCTACAAAGGCATAGCCCCTTTGAACGAAGGAATCCGTAACCAAAATTCAACTTAGGCAAGGCCAACCGCCGCTCGAAGCTAAGTCTGCATTCAGCATGGTGTTGAAGGACAAGAAGAGGAAAAACACGTGACTCTTTAGAAGAAACTCCCCCATTATTTAGGACAGAAGTGGTCCAAAACGCAGGCCACATGGCCTACGGTCAATGTTCCTACATTAATGGGATGAACCTACGACTCAGCACGATGAAGCTCATTAAATATAGTTCATTCGATTAAGTCCTAGACTATCCTAGGATCCTTTGAAATTCTCCAAGTAACGGTGGCAATTAAGAGGGAGTTGTTCATTAAGGAGCGGTCATTCATTGCTCTTTAAAAGAAGACTTCAAAGCCAATGCCTTCAATCCAGAGGTGCAGCTATATTCCTGCGCCAATCTCAGGCACAGGTTGGTGAGTTTTTATACCACCTCAACTCAAATGGCGCAACACTCTGCATTGACCCAGAAGCTCAACTACCTTTCATTAGAGACTTGGAAGATACCATTGCATCCAACACTAGTCCGCCTACCGCTCCAAAAGCGCAGTAACCTTGTCAACCTGAAGCACAAGGCTACTCGTCACCCTAAAGCACAGTGACTTTATCATTCGAAACACAACCTTCTCGTTGCTCATACGCACATAGGCTCTGTCATCTTCGAAGCATAGTCCACTCGTCGCCTGAAAGCATAAAGGCTCCGTTGTCTCTAGAAGAACGGTCTACTCGTCGCCCCAAAAGCACAGCAGTACTTAGATCTCGCCAGAGGCATAGAAAGCAGGGTCCCACCCAGTCAGTTTGCTTAATCCGACTCTCTCGAAGATAGGACTGGGATCAATCATGATTGATATTTTATCAAATTGATTTAAATCTTAGATGAGGATCAATCAGAATCCAAATCTGAGATAAAATCCTAAGAATTATTCGACGGCATCCGAATGAGCAAATCGGCACACGCCACATGTCTCCTCCCTCGGTTATTTTGATAATCACCAGAGATCTTGATTGAGAGGAATCTCATTGTCCGCCACGTGTCAGCACAGCAGAAGCCCGTGCCGTGTAATGACGACAAATTCTTTCATATCTCAAAAACCTAATGCACATCGCATTGTGTTCTATTCTCCTATAAAAAGGAGTTTTTCTTCAACAAAGGAGAGGTCACCGAATATCAAATCTCCTGCTCCAAGCATCCTCTTGATCGGCAACCCTAGAGTTCCATCAAAGACATCAGAAAGTTAGAGCGAGTTTAACCCGTCGTCAGATCGTCAACGGAGTAAAGGAGCCGTTGCAGTGATCCATCTCCATTATCACAGTTTCCCAAAAACTCTTTTCCTTGTACTTATAATATCATATTTAGGGCTTCATTCTCTGTATACAGGCATTCCCCTTGTACTTAGAATATCCCGTTTAGGACTTCCTTCTCTATACACAGGTCTTTTTACGTTCAAAAAATTAAAAAGTTCGTTCAACCTTTTGTGATGTTGAGCAAAATGGTGACTCTGCTGGGGACTACCTTCTCCTTCTACAAAAAGGCGATGACGCAATCTGACGATGACTTGCTGGGATCTCGCTAGAAGATGCTAGTTGAACGCTTAGACCAGCAAGCTTTTGAGGATCTTATTTTTGATGAGAAGTTGAATCCTTCGAAGTGGTTCATAAACCAAAGCAGACTCGACGTGTCTAGAGGCCCAAGGCGGTAGCGATGAGCAGCATGACAGAGGAAACTGCGATATAGAACCCCCTCAACGTCGAAGCCCCGAAGAAGATCTTGGCTGCTACAGCCATATCTCCTCGCTCGATTCCCACCTTGGGAAAGTATGGCGAGGAAAAAGGTGTCTCTATGGCGGGTCTGATGAAGGCACAACACCAAAGAAAGCGCATGCCGGTTCAACCCCTCACGACGGAAGCATTGCCGACGACAAGATCCATCTTCGACTGAATCGCCTTCCCATCAGGCAAGCCTCTATAGGATTCTTAATGCTATACACCCGCTGGCGGTAGTAGAAAGAAATTTAAGGCAGTACATGCCTCGTACAATAAACATACCATGCCTATGATCGACCAAAGGCCTGCGTTGACAATCACATGCGCTGCCGATGGAAAATTATACAAGACTGGTCCTCGTGCTCCGATGCCTCGACCCGTTGAACCCTCTGTCACTTCGGCACTCTTATACGAGATGCAAGCCAGCGGGTACATCCCGTAGAGAGAGACTCGTATAAGCAGCATTTCTACAGGCATGATAGGAGTCTTCCTCGCCAGACCCTCTCTAATCGTACCAACGTGCAGCTTCCCTGCACGAATAATGGGGTTACGACGACAGAAGGCCTGGTGCTTCCCCAAGCATAAGAAGAATCGACGGCACAGGATATGCCTAAATGAAGGCATCCTTGTGTCCAGATTGCCATCAACTGCTATTGTCAATAGGCAGCTATACTACAATCTTGGAGGCACTTCGTCTTTTAAAGACTTCAACTGACATCGACTGCACATCACAGACTCAACAGGCGGTCGACGAGCAAAAGAGAAGATCAAATTCATGTCGCCACGTGCAACGTGACACAGGGATCTAAAACTCTCAAGAAGTCATCCAAGAATCCTTCCGTATCGGCCACCAAGCCAAAGAAGTTGCCCGAGAGTAGCAAGGCAAAGGTACCTAGCACAGGTGTGTTCCAAGACACACGTTCCAAATTTTTGTTGGGTGCCACGTTAGATGCTGGGGGTAGCCAACCTCCCACTATGCATGACAATGCTGTAGTCTAATCTTAGGAGGAGCCATACGATACAGATGCCTCCACAGGCGCAGATAGACACCAGACTGGTGTAGCAACCACAATGAGTCTGAGGAAGACCGCAACCATCCAGTCTATCCTCAGGATGACAAGGCTCAGACGTCTAAGCCAGAGAGCGAAGGATCTACTATCCTTTCCATCCATCCACACACAAGGTCCGTATTTATGGCCGAGGGTGATGAGGCAGACAATAGCGAAGCGCCTAACCATCTGAAATGCATCGAAGCTCTCGAGACGAGCCTAGATACGTTAAATCCTATAATGAAAACTCTGTCTTCTCTTATGCTAGAGATCAAGGGGAATTTGGTACCTACTTCCTCCACACCTACTCCTAGTCCAAATGATGGATCCAGCAAAATGCCCGCCGTCTGTTAGGCGGGACCATCGTCATCTACTCCATCGACTATGAGCCCAGCAATGTCAACCGAGATACAACATGCCATCAAGGAACTGTATGCTTGATACGATGCAAAAGAGAAGCAAGCAGCACTCCAGAAGATGGGGTTTCAGCAGCTATATCCTGCTGAGTAGGACAATGTAGTTTATCCTCCTAAGTACAATCCGCAGACGCTCACACCCTACGAGGGAAAGGAGTCTCCTCGATGATATATGAGGTATTTTGCCTCAGCGACAAGCCACTTGCCGAAGGATGACACCTCCTTACCAACATCTTTATAGGTGCTCTATAGGGGGTAGCTTATGAATGGTTCTGCGGCCTTCTGAACGACTGTGTTTTATCATTCGAGGACCTAAAGAATCTATTCGTATATCAATTCTATGAAGGAGGGATGGAGCCTGTCCGCGCATACATTGAGCGCCTCCGTCATGCAGCCTTATGGCTATCGCCTGTTATGTCCAAGCCCATGCTCATGGACTCATGCCGCAAGAACATGCTGCCTGCGATAAAATTGTGCCACTGTGCTCCTTGCACATAGTGGACACCTTTCATTACATAGACAGATGTGGCACAAAGAAAAGCTCAGGATGCGCCGCTCCTGGGACTGAACTCCCCTTCTCTCGAAGATAAGGGAAGACGTTCGTCTAGCAACAATCCCGAGGACGGAAAAGGCAAGCAAGCCATGACCGTCAACATCTCCAAAGGTTCGATAACCATGAACCCTAAGTCTGCAGAAAAGTAGAAGCCGAGGGAGGCTTATTCCTTCAACGACCTTTTTGACTCAAGAGCACAATCTCCTCGTCGTCTGAAAGTACAGTAACTTTGTCGCCTCCACAGCAGCCTTCTCGCAGCCCAAAAGCGTAGTGTCTCGAACACTCCCAAAAGTACAACTTGTATAGCGCACATTCCCCCTACAATGTGGCATCAGGCCACATAGACAGTGTGACTGCTGTATCTCTTCAGATCCAATCATATCTGGTTTGTTTAAACTGCCACCCATGAGATAGTGTCGAATTCAGTTTATTTAAACTATTGTATCTTTTTAGATACGATAAAATCAGATTATATTTAATCCCTTCGCTCCTGAGATGAGATCAAACTTTAGTTTATTTGAACAGTCGTTCTCTCGATAGGAGCAAAATCTTGTCGATTTTATCTAGGCAAAGTCATCGAGCAATATGCACATGCCATGTGTCAGTTCCTCGGCCGTGCTGATAAAGGATAATAATTATCCAAGATCTCAATCACAAAGACTCCCCAACAAATGCCACGTGTCAGCTCAGCAACAGCCTTTACAAAGCAGTTACAACAGATCCTCCTAATGTCTCGTACGATCAGTTTGTCGGTGTTTTCTTAATTGGCAACCTCGACGATAAATAGAAGGAGTTTTCCTTCGTTCAAGAGATCTTCGTTGTCTTCTTGATTGGAAACCCCGAGTTCCACTCACAAGCATCAGAAAGTCAGAGCAATATCAATTCGTCGTCAGACTGTCAACGGAGTAAAGGAGCCATTGCAGTACTCGATCTCCACCATCACACGTCGATAAAAATTCTTGCACGTAGATCTCCTGTTTAGAAATCTCTTGTACTCTTTTGCACGTTTGAAATACAAAAAGTTCGTAATACTTTTGTCATGACAAACAAGATGGAAACTCTGCTGGGGAGTTCCTTCTCCTCTAAGGAGAATGTGGTGACACAGTTCGAGAATAACTTGTTGGGGTCTTTTCGAAAGATGCTGGTCGTACATTTTGACCAGCAAGCTTTTGAAGATCTCCTCTCTGAAGAGAGGTCAAGCCCTTCGAAGTGGTTCATAAAATCGAAGAAGACTCGATGTACTTGGGTGCCCAAGATACTGTGACGAGCAGGAAGGAGGAGGGGGACGCACTCCAGAACCCTCCGAATGGCGAAGCATCGTAAATGCCTTCAACCGCTGTCATTGTACCTCCTCAGCCAACTCCCATTACAGAAAAGCGCAGCTCTTCTACGACAGGCCTAATGAAGGCACATCACAGAAAGAAGCATGAACCTTCCTACCTATGTATGAAGACCGCTGTGCAGACGAGAACTTTTTTCTTCAATATAATTGCCTACCCATCGAGTAAGGCGATGTTGGACTCTGAACGTTATACACGTTTTATGGGTAGCATAAAGAGGTCTAAAGCAGCACGTGCCATATGCGATCAATGTGCTATGCTAAGAACCGTGTTGAATTTTGAACGCTATGAACCTTCCAGGGATGGCATGAAGAAATCCAAGGCAGCATACGCCTTGCGTGACCAAAGTGCTACGCCAACCACTATGTTGGACTCTGAATACTACATACCTTCCAAGGGTAGTAGAAAGGGGTCCAAGGCTGCACATGCCTCGCACAATCAAAGTGCTATAACAATATCTGACTGAAGGCCTGCGTTGACAATCATGCAAGCAGTCGACGGGAAACTGTACAAAACTGGTTCGAGTGCTTCGATGCCTCGACCAGTAAAACCTTGTTGTCTCTTCAGCGTTCATGCACATAATTCAAGCTAGGGGGTACATATTGTGGGGTTAGACTCATGCGAGTAGCATTACTGTAAGCATAAAGTATGTCTGCCTCACGAGCAACTCTCTGACCAGGACCTAAGCGTATCTTGCATGCAAGAACTGGGAAGAGGGAAGCTATATTCACATTTGTACTATCCGTGCAGCCTTCCTGTACAAGAAATAAGAATAGGTGTGGAGACTTCTGATCAACGCAACGTGATCACTCACAAGTGCAGGGCAAGGGAGGATCCTACTGCATACGACGTATCTAGCCCAAGTCATACCTGTGGTAAAATCACCATCAACTGTTGTTGCTGCCAAACAGCTGCACTGCCACCGAAGAGGCAATCCATTTTCCAATGACTACGACTTGCGGCGTTTGTCCACCATCGACTTGGCAAAGAATCGTCGAGTGAAGAAGAAGATGAAATGTTCGTTGCTTCATGCACCGTGGCACGGGGTTCTCCATCTCTCAAGAAGCTTACCAAGAACCTTCCAGCCTCAGCCAACAAATCTAAGGGCTAACTTGGAGGAAACAAGCTGGCAGTACCCAATATAAGTGTTACAACACACCCGCACTCGGACTAAGCTAATGTCATAAGCTATAGGGTAGCCAACCCCCGCCATTCATGACAATCCCTCATTTCAACCCACGAAGGGATTGTATGGAACTGACACAGATGCCTCAATGGGCACAAGAAACCAACAAACTTGATGTAGCAAATACATCGAGTGGGAGGACGACCGCAACCAACTCGTTTACACTCAGGATGGTGAGACTCAAGTGTCTGAATCAGAAAGTGAACGATCCATAGTCCCCTCTATCATTTCTACATCTGATGTTCGTTTTTGTGGCCGAAGGTGATAACACAGGAGGATGTGATGGTTCTAACCATCAAAAGCATATATACGCCTGGGAGATAGGCCTGAATACATTAAACGAGACCATGCATGCATTGACTTCTGTGGTCCTGGAGATCAAAGACAAATTGACATCCGGTTCTTCTACCCAAGCAAATCAAGACCCGGGAACGAATGCGGAGTCCAATGCACATTCTCATGCGCCAACTCCCATCGTGGACCAAGCAATATCGCATTCGTCTACTCCGTCAATGATTAGACCCACGATTTTAAACGACATGCAGCAGGCCCTCAAGGAGTTATACGCTCGCTTTGACACCCGAGAAAAGAAATAATCACTCCAAAATATGGGATCTGGAAACCATATCCCTCTGAATGGATAATGTGATATATTCTCCTAAATACAAGCCACAAACGATCACACCATTCAATGCAAAGGAGTCTTCTCATCGATAGTTGAGGTACTTCGCCTCGGTAACCAGGCATCTGCCGAGAGACGACGCTCTGCCTACGAAATATTCGTAGGGGCATTATAGGGGGTACACTACGAATGGTTTTGCAGTCGCCCTGATAATTGTATCTCGTCATTGTAGAAGCATAAAAAATCTCAGCTGACAATATTCCTCCACCATAATGTAAATAATACAAATGTGCAGACATAGTGTTAAAAAGATAAAACATAAGATATGAAGGAAAGTTCTTTTTTATCACGTTTACAAAGGTCTTGTACAGATTCATCAAGGCTATAAATAAAGGACCAAACCTATTCTTCTACAAAGAATCGATTACAGATTCAGCAAAGCCTAGAGGAGTCTACAAGTGGTTTAGTATTCGTCATAGCGTAGTCCCCCTTCTTTACGGTGCGCATACTGCAAGATTGATCTCCATTGAAAGCGTATTCTGTCTTTCTTGTGGGTGCAACCCTCCAATAACGCATCATCTATTCGATTGCAGCGAGCAACTTCCCGAAGCAGTAATTGTCCTGGATTTCTAAGAAGGCGCGGAAGGTGGCAAAGCCCAGAATGAGCAGGGCAGAGCACAACCTGTGGCTCTTCGGGTTGGCCATCCACCCACAAGCTAGGCCGTTAGGACCTCGAAGATCTATAAGACGTCGCCCAGGTTCGAACTCTTCATGAGAAGCATTCCAACATGTTTCGAGGCTTATCAACAGTTCTTCTACGAAGGCATAGCCCCTTTGAACGAAGGAATCTGCAACCAAAATTTAACTTAGGTAAGGCCAACCGCCACTCGAAGCTAAGTCTGGATTCAGCATGGTGTCGAAGGACAAGAAGAGGAAAAAGACGTGACTCTTCAGAAGAAACTCCCCCATTATATAGGGCAAAAGTGGTCCAAAACGTAGGCCATATGGCCGATGGTCAATATTCCCACATTAATGGGATGAACCTAGGACTCAGCACGATAAAACTCATTAAATAAATTTCATTCGACTAAGTCCAAGACTATCCTAGGATCCCTTAAAATTCTCCAAGTAACGATGGCAATTAAGAGGGAGTTGTTCATTCAGGAGAGTTCATTCATTGCTCTTTAAAAGAAGACTTCAAAGCCAATGCCTTCAATCCAAAGGTGTAGATACATTCCTGCGCCAATCTCAAGCGCAGACTGGTGATGTTTTCATACCACCTCAACTCAAATGGTGCAACACTCTGTTCCGACCCAGAAGCTCAACAACCTTTCATCAGAGACTTGGGAGATACCATTGCAACAACACTAGTACGCCTGCGACTCCAAAAGCACAGTAACCTCGTCAACATGAAGCATAAGACTACTCGTCACCCTAAAGCACAGTGACTTTGTCGCTCGAAACACAATATTCTCGTCGCTCATACGCAAAGAGGCTCTGTCGTCTTCGAAGCATAGTCCACTCGTCGCCTCAAAGCACAGAGGCTCCGTTATCTCTAGAAGAATGGTCCACTCGTCGTCCCAAAAGTACAGCAGTACTTAGACATCGCCAGAGGCGCAGGAAGCTTGGTCCTATCCAGTCAGTTTGCTTAAACCGACTCTCTCGAAGATAGGACTGGGATCAATCATGATTGATAGCTTATCAAATTGATTTAAATCTTAGACGAGGATCAATCAAAATCCAAATCTGAGATAAAATTCCAAGAATTACTCGACTGCATCCGAACGAGCAAATCGGCACACGCTGTATGTCTCCTCCTTCGGTTATTTTGATAACCACTAGAGATCTTGATTGAGGGGAATCTCAATTTCTGTCACATGTCAGCACAGCAGAAGCCTGCACCATGTAATAACGACATATTCCTTCATATCTCAAAACCCTAATACACATCGCATAGTGCTCGTTTCTCCTATAAAAAAGAGTTTTCCTTCAACAAAGAAGAGGTCACCTAATATCAAATCTCCAGCTCCAGGTATCCTCTTGATCGGCAACCCTAGTTTTCCATTAAAGGCATCAGAAAGTCAGAGCAAGTTTAACCCGTTGTCAGATCGTCAACGAAGTAAAGGAGCCGTTGCAGTGCTCGATCTCCACCGTCACACTTTTCCAGAAACTCTTTCCCTTATACTTAGAATATCATGTTTAGACTTCCTTCTCTGTGCACAGGTCTTCCCCTTGTACTTAGAATATCCTGTTTAGGACTTCCTTCTCTATACACAGGTCTTTTCATATTCAAAAAAGTAAAAAGTTCGTTTAACATTTTGTGATGTCGAACAAAATTGTAACTTTGCTGGGGACTACCTTCTCCTCCAACAAGAAGGCGGTGACGCAATTTGACGATGACTTACTGGGATCTTGCCAGAAGATGCTGGTTGTACGCTTCAACCAACAAGCTTTTGAGGATCTTCTTTTTTGATGATAAGTCAAATCCCTCGAAACGGTTCGTAAAACCAAAGAAAACTCAACGTGTCTAGAGACGCAAGGCGGCTGCGACAAGCAGCATGATGGAGGAAACTGCGATCCAGAACCCCTTCAACGTCGAAGCCCCGGAGAAGATCTCGGCTGCTACAGCCGTATCTCCTCGCTCGATTCCTACCCTGAAAATGTATGGCGAGGAAGACGCTATCTCTATGGCAGTCCTGACAAAGGCACAATGTCGAAGGAAGTGCGTGTCGGTTCAACCCCTCACGACGGGAGCATTACCTACGAGAAGATCCATCTTCGACAGAATTGCCATCCCATCAGGCGAGCCTCTATTGGATTCTGAATGCTATGCTCCCACTCGCGGTAGTAGGAAGAAATTTAAGGTAGTACGTGCCTCATGCAATAAACACGCCACGCCCATGAACGAACAAAGGCTCGCGTTGACTGTCACATGCGCTGCTAATAGAAAATTATACAAGACTGGTCCCCATTCTCCGATGACTCGACCAGTTGAACCCTCTGTCATTTGAGCACTCTTGTGCGGGATGCAAGCCAGCGGGTGCATCCCTTAGAGAGAGACTAGTGCAAGCAGCGTTCCTGCAGGCATGATAAGAGTCTTCCTCGGCAAACCCTCTCTGATCGTACCACGTTCAGCTTTCCTGTACGAACAATGGGGGTACCACGACGGAAGACCTGGTGCTGCCCCAAGCAGAAGAAGAATTGACGGCACAGGATATGCCTAAATCAAGGCATCCTTGTGTCCAGATTACCATCAACTGCTATTGTCAACAGACAGTTGTATTACCACCGTGGAGGCACTCCATCTTTCAAATACTTCAACCGATGTCGACTGCACATCAGAGACTCAACAGGGGGTCGACGAGCAAAAGAGAAGATGAAATCCATGTCATGACGTGCAACGCGGCGCAGGGATCTAAAACTCTCAAGAAGTCTTCCAAGAATACTTCCGTATCGGCCACCAAGCACAAGAAGCGGCCCGAGAGTAGCAAGCCAAAGGTACCTAGCACAGGTGTGTTCCAAGGCACACGTTCCAAATATCCGTTGGGTGCCACGTCAGATGCTGGGGGTAGCCAACCTCCCATTATGCATGACAACGTCGCATTTCAATCTGAGGAGGAGCCATACGATACGGATGCCTCCACAGGCGCAGATAGCCACCATACTAGGGTAGCAACTGCAATGAGTCTGAGGAAGACCGCAACCGTCGAGCCTATCCTCAGGACGATGAGGCTCAGACGTCTGAGCCAAAGAGCGAAGGATCTACTATCCCTTCCACCCATCTACACACAAGGTACATATTTATGGTCGAGGGTGATGAGGCAGAGCATAGCGAAGTACCTAACCAGCTGAAATGCATCGAAGCTCTCGAGATGAGCCTAGATATGTTAAATCCTATAATGAAGGCTCTGTCTTCTCTTATGTTAGAGATCAAGGGGAATTTGGTACCCACTGCCTCCATACCTGCTTCTAGTCCAAATGATGGATCCAGTAAAATACCCACCGTCTGTCAGACGGGACCATCGTCATCTACTCCATCGACTATAGGCCCAACAATGTCAACCGAGGTACAGTAGGCCATCAAGAAACTGTACGCTTGCTACGATGCAAAAGAGAAGCAAGCAGCACTCTGGAAGATGGGAATTCGGTAGCCATATCCTGCCGAGTGGGACAATGTAGTTTATCCTCCCAAGTACAATCCGCAGACGCTTACACCCTACGAGGGAAAGGAGTCTCCCCAACGATACTTGAGGTACTTTGCGTCAATGACAAGGCACTTGCCGAAGGACGACGCCCTCCTTACCAACATCTTCATAGGTGCTCTATAGGGTATTGCTTATGAATGGTTCTGCGGCCTTCTGGACGACTGTGTTTCATCATACGAGGACCTAAAGAATCTATTCATAGATCGATTCTAAGACGGAGGGATGGAGCCTGTCTGTGCATACATTGAGCGCTTCCGTCAGCCAGCCTTATGGCTACGCTTGTTATGTTCGAGCCGTAGCTCATGGACTCATGCCGCAAGAACATGCTGCATGCGATAAAATTACGGCACAATACTTCTTGTACATAGTGGACACCTTTCATTACAGAGGCAGATGTGGCACAAAGGAAAGCTCAAGACGTGCAGCTCCTAGGACTGAACTTCCCTTTTCTCGAAGATAAGGGAAGACATTCATCTAGAACAATCCTAAGGACAGAAAAGGCAAGCAAGCCATGACCATCAAAATCTCCAAAGGTTCGGTAACCATGAACCCTGTGTCTACAGAAGCGCAGAAGGCGAGGCAGGCTTACTCCTTCAACGACGAGGATACGAAGGAGCTCTTCAATATGTTGACGAAGAGTGGCAAGCTGTCTCTCCCAACACCATGGTGCCTCGACGAAGTGGAAATGGTGGACAATCCAAAATATAACCATTATCATCAGTATGTCCACCATTCGATTGCTATATTTTGAAAGGACAAATTCAGTGCCTCATCGACGCCAAAGTCATATCACTTGACTATAAAGAAAAGACTGTCATGGCCAACATGGTCCCTCTCCAGTTTGAAAGTTTTCCAACCACGGAGGCACAGGACGGGGTCATCCCCATCCCGAGGGCGATAATGGAAGTAGTCAATCTTCCACCAGTAGGTGACAATGTTCAAGGGCTCATCCCGTTCTCCATACCACGAGGCGAGGTCATGTAGGCCCACCTAACCTTACTTTCGATATGATGGTGCCCACAATCCTTTCTGTCAAAGGAAAAAAGCTCAGGACATGTCGCATGGTCTCGGCTTCGACCGATGATACCTTGGTGACCACTCGCTCGGCACTGCGGAAGGAGGAGTACCACGCTCTAGAGAAGGTAGCGCCTCCATCAACTACAGTACCTGTTCCTGATGTATCAGGAAGGAGCCTGTCTCTGACTCCTGTCGCAGATAGGTAGAAGCAAAAGGGGGTTCGCTTTGACAAGCTTCTCAGAAAAGACTCGACAGTAGGTCCTACCAAACCCTACAACTTAGACATACTGGCACAACTAGCCAACACCCTGCTAGATTGTCACTTTTTGAGATCCTTTGTCTCTCCAAAGAGACCCGAGATGCGCTCAGTGAAGCCTTGCAGAATGTCGAGTCCTTCCTCACTCAGGTACGACCACCAAAGAAAGACCCTACGGCCTGTCCACATTATCACAGAGTGGTCAAAGAGATCCCTAGTATCACCTTCACCCAACAAGACATGATGCTGAAGAACGACCGGCATAATAGGCCTCTGTACTATACAGGATATGTCGGTGCCACTAAAGTCGATCGCATCCACATTGACCCGAGCTCCTCTCTCAGCATCATCCCAAGGAGTCTGCTCCAAACTCTAGGGATTCCGATGCATCGGTTGACCGCATCAAACACAACAATCAGCGGCATCAACGCGGAAACGAGCGAGCCTTTGGACAAAATTCGCTTGAAGTACCAAATCGACGATCACCATACCGAAGTGACTTGCTACATCATCGATGCTGACATAGATTATAACATACTTTTAGGATGACCGTGGATCCATAAGTACACGATCGTTTCTTCCACCCTCCATTAGTGCATGAAGTACGTGGCTAGCGGCAGGATTATCAAGACCAAGTTCGCTGACATCGACCCATTTTGGGGACTTGAAGCCTACTGTATGGACGCTGATCTATACAAGTTAGTCCCATGGGACGATTGGGGATGCTGATGACGAGGCGAAGATGGCCTCTGGAAGCGCAGCGGTTGTCGAAGAATCTCGAAAGGTTCGACTGAAGGTAAGACCCCCCAAGGTTTCTGCGCCTCTTGTCGTTAAGCTCCGAGAAGAGCACCACCTTTGCCCTCAGTAACGTCAGATGATAGCCAGGAGCCTATACGAATAAGGCTACTCGGAGGTCCCCAAAGCCAACCATGAAGGCACAGGAGACTCCAACCGCGATCTCTTTGGTGATCAAACTAAAAAGGAAGTGTCCTCCTCCTTCGACAGCCCTAGTCCTCACGGATGAGGAGCTAGGAGACTACATTTGTGCTAACATAGAAGTGCACTCTTTTGATGATGTAATCCTCCAGGATAAAATCTCTTATTTTATTAATAGAAAGTTGTCTTCGAATTACTCTTGTGCATATTGGAACACTATATATTTCCTAGACAACTCTCTATGTAAGCTATAAACGCAAGTGACAACCGCCAACCATGTGAGCCAAGTTGTTCCATCCTGGGGCGCCTACTTCTTCGTTCCAGCAAGGAAGAAAGAAGAGGAACCCATCATCTTTGGTCGAGTGGAGCATCCTCATCGACTAGCTTCCGATGATCCAGAATCTGACAGTGGCAAGCTTCTACAGCTACACTACTCAGGCCAAACACCAAATACAAAAGATGGGTTACGACCTGAACAGCAAAAAAGGGCTAAACTATATTAAAGGCCAGTGCCTTCCCTTACGAATATGAGTTCTAAAAGGAAAGGCCCAAAACTATTACCAGCGCATTCGTCGAGGGTTGGGTTATATTATGCCCACTTCCACTTCAGAAGACTGAGAGACAGAAGTCGTGATGCACTCACACTATACTGACTTCTTAACATGGGACTCCGATACCAGTACCGGCCAGGTCTTCAAAAGGATGTTGTCAGCTAATATGGCCTCTGTAAGCTGTCCAATCAAGGATGAAGACCAGGCACTCAAAATATCTTAGAGATGAACCTTGGGCTCAATGCCTGGGATTTCAATAGCATGGCGCCACGCACAGTCCAAATCTCCTACGTCTCCGTAAGTGTTCATAAATTCCTTTGAAAGAATTCATCCCTTTTATACCTTTCCCTAGCAGAAAACCTTCCACGTTCGTATTACCTCTGGATTGATTCCCTATATCTTAGACATGTCGCGTCTACCATGCCCATATTACCTCTGAGTAGTCACCTCTCCCAAGAGGACTCCATGTTATCATGACCACCAAGAAAACATTTCACGTCCATATCACCTCTGAAGTGTTATTCTATACAGTGTCTATCATGTCCATATTACCTATGAGTAGTCACACTTTTCCTATGATAGCCTTGAGTTGTCATAGTTCTCTAGAAAAAATATTTTATGTCCATATTACCACTGAACTGTTATTCTAGAAAAGGTGCTAGCCATGTCCATATTACCTCTGAGTTGGCAACCCTTCCATAACAACCCACCACGGTTGTTACCCATAGAACCCTTCACGTCCATATTACCTTTGAGTCATTCTATACCCTTATGGAGTCTATCCTTGCTATGTCCATATTACCTCTGAGTAAATAAAGTTTCTTTATAAAATTTCTTGTATTTACCATGTCCATATTACCTCTGAGTAGTTGCCCTCTCCTTGATTGATCCTATGATTATCATGGCTATCTAGAAAATAGTTTATATTCATACTACCTCTGAATTGTTGTTCTACATTCTAGCAAAGATTATGCCTGACACGTTCATATTACCTCTGGTTAGGCATATCTTCCATGATGACCCCTTGTCATGGTCATCAAGGGCAAAGAAACCTTTTACCTAGGCTCGTTAAATAAAGAGACAGAAAAGTCCATGTGCAGAAGTATGTGGCTACAAAGACCTATTACAGACTCTCATAGTTACATATGTAGAGGCATTTAATGCTTAAGCTTAAGCACGATGTTAGCCTAGCAACAGAGGTAAGGGATATTTTGCCTGCAATGAGCCACGTGTTTATGCTTCTATTCAAAGTGCCCTGATCTTGATCCATGTTCGGGACACTTTGAAGGGGGTCTTATAGAAGCATAAAAAATCTCAGCTGACAATATTCCTCTACCACAGCACAGATAATACAAATGTGCAGGCAGAGTGTTAAAAAGATAAAATAGAATATATGGAGAAAAGTTTCTTTTTTATTACGTCTACAAAGGTCTAGTACAGATTCATCAAGGCTACACATAAAGGACCAACCATATTCTCCAACAAAGAATCTATTACAGATTCTGCAAAGCCTAAAGGAGTCTATAAGGGGTTTAGTCTTCGTCAAATCATTGTCCCCTTTTCTCGGTACGCATACTGGATGATTGATCTCCATTGAAAGCATATTCAAACTTTCTTGTGGGCGCAACCCAACAAAAGCACATCAGCTACTCGACTGAAGCGAGCAACTTTCCGAAGCAGTAATTGGCCTAGATTTCCAGAAGGCGTAGAAGGTCGCAAAGCCTAGAATGAGCAGGACAGAGCACAACCTGTGGCTCTTCGGGTTGGCCATCTACCCACAAGCTAGGCCTTCAGGATCGTTTCATGACCCGTACCCACTGTAGGGGCACGAGAAGTGGGTACGTACAGCCTATGCTGCAGTGTCGACGGTAGAATGATGTCCTAGGTCACAACATCTAACATAGTATGAAATATAATAGCACAAGATATACTCTCTGAACGGAGAAATAATAAGATATGTACAATCTGAATCACAATCTAAGACAGAAGATACGATAAGATAGATAGATAAAATATGAATCCACAAAATGAAATACAAACAGGAGAGAAGTCTTAGTGTCTAAGATAACATCTCCACAAACATCCCAAATAACACAAGATCCCAAATATATACAATAAAGTATCCAAATGACATAAGACAATGGAAATAAGATAATGTCTAAGCTAGCAAGCCTAAACTATGGGGGTATCATCCTCTACTGCTAGTGGATCCTGCTGGAGGTCAAGATCGTAGGTGTCGTCTAAGGATGCTCCATAGTAAGTAGTACAAAAGGCCTCGTCCTTATCCTCTGTAATATATCAAGAGGTCCAGTTAGGATAAGAATTAGCACAATACATCTCACGCAGTTCATATCATGTCAGAAAATATAAAGCATGCAATAGAGTAAGATACATGAATAACTGAAACAATATACATGAAGTAAAAAAGATGACTGTAATAGAAATATCTACTATAAATAAGGAACTATCAGTGACTAGTGATTTAGAGTACAAGATAGACATGTGAACAGCTGGATGTGATTCATGGCTATACTACAGAGTTGATTCATGGTTACACTACTTTAGAATTATTTATATGACTATTTCTACTCCCCCATCCCCAATCAATACACAAGGATCGAGACAAGTAATATTCAGATTCATGATTTTACTGCCTCATAAATGGGAGCACGTGAAATTGATTCATGAGGGCTCTGTGAACATGAGAGTACATAAGTCACAAGAGTATACATGAATAGTGAAAGCATAGAGATACATGATGTAAGTAAAACGCACATGACATGAAGTATCTGATGCTCCCGAGGGGGATAAATCTCATAAAAAAATCCATATAGTACCAATCTATGTTACCAATATGACGGTATCAAGTAAAGTAATCTAGAACAAGAATATAAGTTCTGACAAGTATAAAACGGTCAGAGAATGCACTCGCCCGATATCCTGAGTATCTGGTAAGTGTAGATGTCCAGACAGAGTAGATGAGTCCTATTTAGAGCAACACAGGTCACAACATGTCCAGAATGGTAATATTGAACTTTATAATGCATTCTATATGATTTCTAGGTCATTCTAGACTAAAGTCAACTCTTGGTCAATTATGGTCAACTTACGAAGTCAAACCAGGTCAACCAAGCTATTCTAGGTCTAAACCTAGTCTAACAAGTCATTCTAGGCCTAACCAAGCCAATAGTAGCAATCAAACAAATTACCAAGCCAAAATGAACCACACAAGTCTATATACTATACGTAAATGCAGGTATACCACTACCAAAATACAGGTAAATAGTGACTGAAAATTAGCGACGGTGTAATCAGTCACCAATTAGCGACCGACAAGCGACTTACGGGCGACGGATTTTTTCACTTAAATTTTTTATAAGTTTAGCAACGGATCAGCGACCATTTAGCGACGGAATATGTCAACCGATTGATTAGCGACAGATATATACGCCGCTAAGCTGCTGTAAATGTCGAAACGGAAGGATTAATTTTTATTCTAAATTTTTTTCATAAAGGTAGCGACTAACGAGCGACTACTTAGTGACATTTCCATGTAGCGACGGCGTAGCAACGAAAAATTTTCGTCGCTAATTTGCTGTGAAAAATAGAAAGTTACTTAAATTTCAAAAAAATTCCAATCTCTCTCCTACTGTCAAAATCCTTCTCTCTCCTTCCCTATCTCCCCCCCCCCGACCGGCGATCACCCCTCCTGACTGCGGCACCCTCCAGCACACTCCCCCACTCCGGCCCCCTCCCTCTTCTCCTCCTCCGATCGAACCCCCTAACCACCCCCTCTTCTCCTCCTCCGTTGAGCCCCCACCTCCGACGACCACCTCCCTTCGGCATGCTCCCCCACTCCGTCCCTCCCTCTTCTCCTCATTCGAAACCCCGTACACCCTCCCTCTTCTCCTCGTCCGTCGTGCCCCCCTCCGGCGACCCCTCCTCCGACGACCCCCCCTCCGACGACCACCCCCTCCGACGTCCCCCCCTTCGGCGTTCCCCCCTCCGGCGCCCCCCCTCCGACGTCCCCCCTTCTCCGAGATCCTCTCCGTGACCAACCTCTTCAAGGTCCGAAACCCTAAACCCTAATTTGCATTTATTTTTATTGATGCTTTTTTTGTGTTTTCTCAACATGTTCTAGGGTTTCAATTTCAATTTCGTGTTTAGTATTTATCGGTATAGTAGTGGGTATAGTAGATAAATAGAAATTTATCGTATAATAGTTTTTAAAATTTGACGGGACACGGGTACGAAATAAATAGGTGTAGAAGTTTTAGATTACTAAGGTAATTGATTGATCAATGCGATATATACTTGAGTATCAATTTGATACTTCAGTATCAATGTGTTACCTAATTATACTAGGTTTGTTTTATGAGTGAATGTACGTGAGGGGTACGTTATACCAAGTTATACTAAGTTTGTTTTTTGATACCAAGTGATATATAGCATCTTAATTCTTGGTGCAGAATCATTTACGTGGATTAGAACAATGAGTTGATACTTACTTGACCGTTCGTGGATGCAAAATTGGCGACATGAGAGTATGATTGGCTTGACGGATGATTTTAAGGCGGACGTCGAGCAATTACTCATATATGCAAGTAGCCATGCCGATTTCATGGACGGAAGGCGCATAAAGTACCCTTGTGTCAAATGTAAGAATATACCATTTAGAGAGGTGTCACTCGTGAGAGAGCACCTTTACAAGAAGGGTTTCATGTCGAACTACAATGTATGGATTAATCAAGGAGAATCTTCGGCTTTGCAATCTCAGTCCTTCTTCAATACCGAGGTGAGAGATTCTACTCTCGGAGATCATTTTGAATACCAGCAACCAACAAACTTGGCACGTGAGATGGTATTAGATTTTGCTGTGGCACGTGAGGATCCGAATCATGATGCAAAGGAGTTCTACTATATATCTTCAAGCATGCTGATACTCCGTTATATCCGGGTTGTAATTCTCATTCGGTATTGTCGGTGGTAATGCGGCTGTTGAACCTTAGATATGATTTTAACTTACCGCAAGAATGCTATAACCGGATAATTCAGCTTGTAAGAGAGTTGTTGCCAAAAGGATCAAATAATTTGCCTGAAAGCTTCTACAAGTCGAAGATGATGATACAAAAACTCGGATTGGACTACCAAAATATAGACTGTTGTCTAAGTGGTTGCATGCTATACTACAAGAAGAACAGTGATAAAGACAAATACATTTTCTGTGACGAGGACCGGTACAAGGAAATCTGGGGCAAAGGAAAATCAATTGCCCGGATGCGGATGCGCCCGTACAAGTACATGCAGTTCTTGTCATTCACAAATAGGCTATAGATGATGTATATGTCTACAAATACTGCACAACACATGATATGGCATAACAAAGAACGGAAGATGGATGAAGGAGAATTATCTCTTCCTGCCGATGGAGAAGCATGAAAGCATTTTGATCGGTTTTATCCTAATTTTGCTGCAGAGCCTAGGAATGTTCGATTGGCTTTATGTTCTGATGGATTCACTCCATTCGGACAGTCATGGACACAATACTCTTGTTGGCCGACAATTTTGACCCCGTACAATCTACCACAGTGGACGTGCCTGAAAACTCCTTACATGTTCCTCACACTTATCATACCCGGTCCAAGAAATCCAAAGAACATCTATATCTACTTGCAACCATTGGTGGACGAGTTGAAACAATTATGGAAGTTTGGCATCCAGACGTTTGATATATCGATGGAGCAGAACTTTCAGATGAAGGCGATGCTCATGTAGACCATCAACGATTTTCTAGTTTACGGGATGTTATCGGGGTGGAGTACTCATGGTATTATGTCATGTCCGATATGCATGGGGAAGAGTAAGGCATTCTGCCTTCAGAATGGAGGAAAGGCGTGTTTTTTTATTGCCACCGCCAGTTTCTTCCTTCGTCACATTCGTGGAGAAGGAACAGAGATGACTTCAGGGCTGGTAAATGGGAAGTATCTCTTCCCCCGTTGAGATTAATAGGAGATGTAGTTTGGAAAGAGGTTCAAGATTTACTGACTGTCATGGAAAATTCGGGATCGGGCCATCACATTGAAGGCTTCGGACAACATCACAATTGGACGAAACAGAGTATCTTTTAGGATTTTCCTTATTAGCCGGACAATCTCATAAGAAACAATCTTGATGTCATGCATATTAAAAAAAAAATATTTGACAACATATTTAATACTGTGATGGATATTAAAGGAAAATAATAGACAATATTAAGCAAAGAAGGACTTAGAAATTATTTGCAAGCATCCAGAGTTGAATCTGTCACAAAGGTCCAATGGTAACTGGGTGAAGCCTCCAGCACCATTTACATTGAGTAGAGATGATAAACTGATAATATGTAAATGGATTTCAAAGTTGAGATTTCCTGACGGTTACGTATCGAATCTGGCGAGATGTGTCGATCTCAACGAACGTAGGTTGATAGGGATGAACAGTCATGATTGTCACGTTTTCATGGAGTGATTACTTTCTATCGCTTTTAGAGAGATGCTACCTAATCATGTGTGGAATCCGCTGGCCGAGTTATCTATCTTCTTCAGAGATTTGTGTTCAAGTAAGTTGACGGTGCAACATATGCTAGAACTTGAGAAAAAAGTTGTAGTGACGTTGTGCAAGTTAGAAAGGGTGTTCCCTCCTAGCTTCTTTGATAGTATGGAACATTTGTCGATTCATCTTGCATATGAAGCACGTATCGGTACTCCCATCCATTATCGATGGATGTACTCATTTGAGAGGTATAAAATAATCTTCTAATTTGTAATATTTTTATTTAAATAATTCTAATATTTAATGTATTTATTATAGATATCTAGGTCACCTGAAAAAGAAAGTAGGCAACAAGGCTCATGTAGAAGCTTCAATATGTGAAGCGTACATCATTGATGAGGTTTCTAACTTCTGCTCGATCTACTTCGATACTCATGTCCGAACAAATCGGAATAGAGCGCCGAGGAATGATGAAGGTGATATCAATGCACCGAATGAAGGGATCCGTATAATCTTCAATGTGGGGGGCAAGCTGACATGTGCGACTAAATTACGGTTGTTGGATGACGATGAGTTTGAAGCCGCACGTCGGTATATTTGCCTCAATAGCAGTATCCAAGAGATAAAAGATATTAAAAAGTAAGCGACACCATTTAGTCATTCTAAATTTAATATTTAGAAGTGTGCTAAGTTTCTCCCTATTATTATAGTACTTTTAGAGATGAGATTAGAATGGAAAGACATGATATTGATGATGATGATCTTGCTAGAGAGGTCGATATGAAGTTTCGTCGTGGTTCTAAAATTATGTAAGGATTATAATCATTAGCCATTCTAAATTCGATATGTTACTACCCACACTTTTTCTTATGACTTTTCTGATACTACCCACACTAGGTCTTCCGTCCTGGTACACAGTTGCAGAACAAAGGGCTAAGAGCAATTGCAATTGGACCGAGCAAGAAGACGAAGTGTTGGAGCGGATATACAATTAATGGCTTTAACTTTAGAACTACTGATAAGCTTATCAATCATTCATTTGTCGATGAGGAGGCTAATTATACCAAAAATTCAAGAGTTTGTGTGAGAGCCTCAATCTACGACGCCGATCCCGAATTCGACTACTACGGTATTCTAAGAGATATCGTAGAGATTGAATATTCTGTTGATACGAAGATTGTGCTTTTTAAATGTCGTTGGTTCGACACAAAACCCAAGCAAGGATGGAAGATTGACAAACAATTTGGCTTTGTTGATATAAAACATGAAAAAAGATATGGAGGTTTTGACCATTCGTGTTGGCTAGTCAAACCGTTCAAGTGTACTATACGAGTTATCCTAGCAGACGGTGTAGTACCCTGGATTGGTGGGCTGTATGCAAAACCAAAGCAAGAAATACATATAACGTTGGGGATGTAGCCTACCAAGAGGAAGAGGTGGTCAAACCTCAACCAACATATATAAGTTTGGCTAGTGTTGAGAAAGAGGATTTAGAAGATATGGAGGTTGCGGTAGATGACGTTATAGAGGTTAAGGTTGATGAAGAATTGGAAGATGTTGAGGAAGAAGTATTAAAAGATGAAGATGAAGATCATAGTGATAGTGAAAATCAAGAAGCAGAAGAAGACACTTCGGAATCAAGCGATGATTCAGAAGACTCTTAGGAAGATGAATCAGACTAGTACGTATATTTTAATTTAATATACGAGTTCCATTAGTATAATGACATGATAGTAGTTTTTATTTTTAACACATCATCACTTATTATTTCTTTCAGATTTTTCTATGGCGCCGAGAGGTCAACGTTCACATTTGCAGCTTGGATCTTCATTAAGTCTGCTGAGAGGTCTTCATCATGCCCGCCGAGAGGTTTCCATTACGCCCGACGACCTAGATTTACTGTAGCAGTACTTTCTTGTATTAAAATATTTTGGATATGTCTATTAATATTTATTATATTAAAACATTATTCGTATGTGTGTATGAAGCTAATTTTGGATATGTGTTGTATTAAAATAATTGGGATATGTGTGCATGAAAACTGAGAATTTACAGGAAACACAAATATTGATACGTGTGCCTACTGTAAAACTATCAACAGGGATAAGCACTGCTGGAAACACGAATACTGATATTGCATTTGGAAACTGTTTATATTACTATATATTGTGTGTGTAACTGTCGACAGGGATGTGGAGTGGAGGAAACACAAATACAGACATGCTATATTGTATTTAGCGACGAAATGGCGACGGAACAGCGATAGAAAACCTGGAACATTGTAGGCTAGCGACGGAACAGCGACGATTTTTACGTTGCTACATACCTGGAAAATTTACTTTGCAGGCTACCGACGGAATAGCGACTGTAGTTTCCGTCGCTAAGGTTCTGGAAAATATAATATTCCAGTATAGCGACTGAATAGCGACATAAATTTTACTTACTATTCCGTCGCTATTGTAGAAGCATAGAATTTCAGAACCAGAAAGTCTATGCGCCAGACTACATGCGCCAAAGCTTGGACAAAGTACTTCACAGCAAAAAGCAACAAATATAGACATTGAAAGAGGATTTTTTATTTAACTTATAAAAGTCTATTACATGTCTAAGAAAGACTGTACAAAGGAGAATTTCTACAAAGAAAAGATCCTAAGTCTACAGCCAGCAATCAACATGCGCCCTCAGCCAGGCGCATCCCACCATGCGCCCTCAACAAGGCGCATCCTTTTCAGCAGCTCAGTTATGTGCATCCTCAGTTATGTGCATCCCTTTGGCAGCTCAGTTATGTGCATCCCTTCAGCAGCCCAGTTATGTGCCGCTCTTCCAGCCAGGCTCACCGTCGTCTAAATGCTTTGACTAATGAAGTATTTATTGAGCAGAATGAGGGTGGCAATCAACCCTCTAGCCCAGGAAGGGAAAAGAACCACAAGCCAACCTGTGGCCCGGGGAGGCTTCGAAAGAGCCTCCAAACACCAAGGAAGACCGAGATCGAAACCGCGGCCAAAGGAGCAGCTTTCAACACAACCAGAATGGGCTACACCCTTTTTGAAGGAAGAAAGAGCCACCAAAGCCGTAGCACCACAATTCCGATCTACGGCTCTTCCTGCACAAACGAAGACGAGGCCCGAGCATCCCTATCTTTGGATGCAACAGGCACCTTCCGCCTGCCTCGGAAGCCCTCGACTCCGACTTTTGGATGTAACAGTCACCTTCAAGTGCATCAACAAAGACACTACGTCGCATCTTCACTCTCGGGAGCATCTCGTCAACAGAATGGATTCGAGTACACAAGTTCATGTCGGAAAGACGTGAAAGAACGAGAAGCAAACCTTCTCTCCATGCTACTATTTATAGGCCGGGCATGTCACGACCCGCACCCTAGAGTTAGGGCACGAGAGCGTAACAACGCCCAGCCTACGCCGCAGTGTCGGCGGTAGAACGCTGTCCTAGGTCACAACATCTAACAATATAAAGCTAAGCAGTTTATACTCCCCGAATGGGGGTGACATAGCAGATACAAATTCAATCACATCTAAGGTAGAGCATGATAAGGATAGATAAACATGAAATCCAAAATAAATATAGGAGATAGAAGTCTAAGTGTCTAAGATACATGAACCCAGAAGTACATCTCAAAACTCAAATAAGATACAGTAATCCACAAAGTAAATACAACTCCAGCAAAATGAATAACTACCTAAACAACCTCTAATGTGTCTCCTCTAGGCTAGCAGGCACCTCCAGGCTATCTGTAAAATTTATCAACAGGTCCAGTCAGGACTGGAGCGAGCACAATACATCTCAACAATTCATAGCAGGTTAGAAATATGAACATGCAGTAAAGTAAGATACAAGTACTGAAAGAAATGCTGTATGTAAACAGAGAGAGAGCTGTAATAGAAATATCTACTATACATAGAGAACTAGCAGTGACTAGTGAGTCAGAGTACAACATGAACATGTAAATGGCCTGGGATGATTCAATGAAGATACTACGGAATGATTCAATGAAGATACTACTGGTGTATTATTCACATGTCCACTTCTACTCCCCGTACCCCCAATACACAAGGATCCAGCCAGGTTATGTATATGATTCCATGCAAGGCCCGCGAAGGGTGATACATGGATGTCCCATAAATGGGGAGTCTGGGGGTTATCCAACTGTGTAAGATTCAAGAGACTCTATGATCATGAGGGTACATGTCACAAGTAATCAAGTAACCGAAGCATAGTGATACGCCATGTAAGTAAAATGCACAGAACACGTAGTACCCGATGCTCCATAAGGATAATATCTCAAGAAAGGATCCATATAGTACCAATCCGTGTGACCGTCGTGACAGTACAAGTAAAGTAATCTACTGCAGGAAATAATTCTACGCAGGATATGAAATGATCAAAATGTACTCGCCTCGATAACCTGAACAGCTGATAAGTATAGGAGGTCCCACTGAAGCCACAGAGTCCTATTTAAAGCAACACAGGTTACAAGGTGTTCAAGTTGAAAAAATGAAACTATACTAGCCATCTATATTATTCTAGGTTCTTCTAAGTCAAAACAACTCTAGGTCGACTCCGGTCAATAATCTAGTCGAACTAGGTTAAGTGTTGACTTACAGTTGACTTTAGGTCAACTGGTCAACTCTGGTCAAACAGGGTAATTCTAGTCTAATATAAAGTGTATTTCGTTATTTGTACGAAACTTACGGCACGCAAATCGAGATAAGAAGATTATCGGTAAGGTTGATAATCTTATTATAGTGATTCACGTATCTAACTTGTCAATTTCAGCGATGTGAGATCACTGGAATTGACTGATCTCAGTTTCGTTGTACTAATCCCGAAATACGAACATTATATGAATTAATTATTAATTAATTATAAAAAGGATAAACTCAGAGAAATTATCAACAAACATTGTCGGACGATGAAATGAACATCGCCAACGTGTCCAGAATGGTCAAATTAGCTAGGATAGCCGACCCAACGGTCCAATTTGGACACAAGGGCAAAAAGATAATTTCGGGTCAAAACGGTGTCCGTGGAGCCGTTTTGTACCGAAAAACGTGCAAAAAACAAGTCTATAAAATATAACAAATTATATGTCCATGCAACCAGAATGTCGATACGAACCCAACGGTATCTCCAGAATTGGATTCCGTTGACTCGATCTCAATTTGGCCCGTTGACCAGAACTTGGAATTCCAGTTTGCACGGAAATGCGTGCCGGAGCCAAAGTTCTCAAAACTCAGCAAACTACCTGTCAACGAGTCCAGAATGATAATACGAACTCAACGGTATCTTCGAAATTGGATTCCGACGAGCCGATCTCAAAATGACCCGTTGGCCTGGATATTGGTATCCGACTTGCACCGAAATGCGTGCCAGACCCAATGTCCACCACAAACCTAGCAAATTATATGTCAACGAGTCCAGAATGACGATACGAACTCAATGGTATCTCCGGAATTGGATTCCGATGAGCTGGCGTCAAAAAGTCCTGTTGACCCAGAAAGTGGGACCCGCTTTGCACCAAAAAACGTGTCCGGGCCCACGTTCTTCAAATCTAACAAATTTTATATGAAAACATGCCAGAACGACGCCACAAGTCTAATGGTGGTGTCAGAAATGAAATCTGGAGTCCCGTGTTCAAAAATGGAATTTTACAAGTTGGAAATTACGAATTCGGACGACCAACTTTGGC